>JAMLFT010009980.1:0-12234 GCA_026544285.1 Pachyrhizus erosus
CGATCTTAGTCTTTTAAAAATGATAAAATTTTAAATTTTAAATTTTTTAAAAATTAAAATAAAAAATTAAATTAAAAACATTTTATCTTATAAAAATCAAAAAATTATTTAAATCATTAAAATTTAATAAAAATACTTCTAGCTAGGTTCATTGTCACTACGTTTTATAATAATTTATAATTTATTACAGTCTACAAAACATTTTATACATCAAAATTCATATTTTAACAATTAACTTTTGGCACGAAGAGTGCTAGCAGCTTTTTAACACATTCCTCACAATAAATTATTATATAGCAAGGGAGCATGTGTTATTAATTTTTTTATAAATTAAAAATTGATATATAGTTAAGATCATATAATCTTATATTATATAATAATTTTTTCATTTTGACACACTATTTAATATTGATTAAAATTTATTATAAATTTATAAAATTATTAGTGAAATTCATTAAATAAAATCAATGAACCCAATCTTTTATAATTTTTAATAAATTTTAATTAATAATAAAATTATATTAAAAGAAGTGTATTAAAGAATGTTTTTTATCAAAATCAAAATAGTTTAATCCTTCCAAACTAACAACAGATTTTGTTTCTCCTCGTGGTTGCAGTGTGATTGGTGCCATCTTAATTGTTATCGGTTTATACTCAGTTCTGTGGGGAAAGCACAAAGAACAAATGGAGAACAAAGTGGTAGATGAAATTCCCTTGCCTGTAAAGGATGCTCAAATTGCTGTAATTGCAGGGCCACTAATTGATGCAACAGATAATTTTACTGAAGAAAAATATGCTCAGAAAGGCGAAGCCAACAACAAGCTCTCTTCAGTTGTAATAACTGTGCCTATTCTAGAGCCTCCCACGAAAGCTAACCAAGAGGACAAGGCTTAAGCAATTTGGAATGTAAATAGGAATGTTTTTCTTTTTTTTATCCTTTTAAATTTATGTTTGATCAACCCTATTTTTCCCTTTTAGCAATTTTTCCTTTCTCCTTTCTCTTTTTTTTTTTTTTCTTTTTTGTTGCTATAAAAAGGGGTCTTGTTTGTTGCATTTAAGCAATATATAATATATTCCAACATAAGCAATATATAATATATAACTTTGTAAAATATTCCAACTTGTTAGTCAAATTAGAAAAGAAAATCATAAAGCTTTTTTTCTCTCTTCAGGTCTCTCTATTACAGATTTCATTCACTCTTGTTTTTTCTTCTTGGATAGAAATATATATTGCCTAATTTAGATTTTACTGAGAGGTTGATAATTGTTTGACTTTTCTCATATAATTAGTCAAACTGTTTTGCATTCAAGCCTCTCTATTACTGATTTCATTCACTCTTATTTGTTTCTTCTTGGATAGAAATATATATTGTCTAATTTAGATTTTACTAAGAGGTAATAATTGTTTGACTTTTCTTGTATAATTAGTCAAACTATTTTGCATTGTTGCAAACCAAATATATGTATCCTTCTTCATTATGGGTTAAATCCTCATTTTTCATCTCCAAACATGTAAGGCTTGATTAATTTAGTCTCAAAGATTTCTAAGATGTTTCAATAATAGATAGAACCCCAACACTTTTATATCAAAGATTTTGAGAAATAACAAACAAGGATGTCACTAATCTAGCACTAAATATTTTGAATGGTGATAATGATCCTAAAAACATAAATAAGACTTTCATTATTTCAATTTTGAAAGTCAAAAAACTCATACATGTAGGAAGATTTCACCTCCATTATTTTATGTAACGTTTTATTTAAAATTGTTACAAAGACTATAACAAACAAACTTAATTTGACTATAACAATCAAGAAGGGAAGTAAAAAGAAGAAAAACTTAAAGACTTAAATTTTGAAGGTCCAATTACAAAAACAAGGAGTAAAGAATTAGAGAAGAAAACTGGGCTTCAATTGGGTCTTGTTGGGTCTAAGCCCAATGAGCCTAATGATGGATCCAAGTCTAAACCCATGGACCTATCTTGAATTGCATAGAATGGATTAGACCAACATAAGCTTAGACGTCTATTTTGTGTGTAATAGTATTTTTTTTATATTAGAGGCCACTTTTGGGCCTCTTATATAGAATTGGACCATATGGACCTTAGTTGTAGCTTAGAGTATATAAGCTCTCATTTTAGGGTAAGGTAGAATTTTAGACTTGATCTTCTTCTTGAGGTTGTTGCTTTAGAACATAAATGTTGTTTCTTACAACTTTTTCTTCTTCCTAATTCCAAGAAGCATTTGATCAACCTTAGCATCTCAACTAATGGTGAGTTTCTTTCTCTGTAAGTTGTAGACTTGGTATCCTTTACATTGTGTTCTATATCCCAAGAAGATTCATTGTTTAGTCTTGTCTTCTAATTTATGTGTCTTCTAATATGGAACATGTATGTAGCAAATAGACCCAAATACTCTTACATGGTTAGCATATGACTTTTGTCCACTCCAAGCCTCAATAAGAGTCTTACCTCAAATTTCCTTAGTTGAACATCCATTGAGTATGTAGACAATAATGTAAATTGCTTTTGTCTAAAAGGTATTGGGAAAACACTTCTCATTTTACATTAATCTTGTCATCACCATGAATGTGTGATTCTTCCTCTTAGACATACCATTTAGGTACCAAAAGTATTTGACTATAAGTTGTCGCTCAATGCCTTCATCTTCGTAAAACTTATCAAACTTGTGTGAGTTGTATTCTTTGCCCTAATCATTTCTTAATACTTTTGTATGTTTTTTGCTTTGTTTCTCAACAAAAGTTTTGAACTTTTTTAATATCCCAATGACTTCTGACTTTTCTTTAAGGAATTAGACCTATGTCATTCTAGATCAATGAAAAGGATGAAGTACTTATTATTGTTTAGTGATAATGTCCTCATCGATCCACAAACATAAAATAATTAATTGAGAGATACGAAAACATAATAAACTAAAATATTAGACTAGGAAAAGATTGATTAAAACATGATTCAACCTTGGTCAACTCAAGTCAAAGCTAAGTTAACTTTGGTCAATAAAAGTCAAAGAAAAAGAGTTGACAAGTTAACTTATTAAGGACAATTTAGTAAATAAAAATAAGATTAGTCTAAACTTAATAATTATAGTCTTAAACCTCAAATTAATTAATTAATTAATATAAGTCTAATACAATTAATTAAAATAAATTAAGGCTTAATAAAATTAGTAATTCTAATTGGTAATTCTAATACAATTAATTAAAATAAATTAAGGATTAACATGGTATGATAATAAAGGGAAGAAGAGTTCTTGTCTTGTTTATAAGTAGTGTTTGATATTCTATTGATTCATATAATTCAAAAAAGACATACTAAAAGATTTCTTCTCTTTTTCTCTAAATAGTAAGATAATTTATATTTTATTTGTGAGAGACTAGTAGTATAAAGCTTAATAACAATGATAGTAAGATGTGTATTTTTGCTTATTATATAATTTTTTTTTTTATATTTTAAACTAAGGTTTTAATTTTCTTACATTTGATATTAGAGCCTATATTATAATTATTGTTATTCAGCTTGATTTTTTGATATGTTCTTCTAATTATATGTCAATTGTGCTGCCTAAACTCAATTGCTACCATTATGGGTATGATATTGGCCTATTATTAGAATAATTATTTTTTTAATTTGTATAATCATTACCATGATGTTATGATGTGAATTCGAATTTGAAATTTTCACACATGCATTTGTTATACTGACTTTCCATTCACGCACATAAACTCCTTAATATTATTACATTGATTGTAGTTCAATTGAATAAAAGTTTTATGGCGATGCACAATGTAAAATGATTTCGCACTATCATCTAATTACAAATTATTAACATGACTTTTAAAATTATTTTATAAAAATCAATAAATTTATCATATCTAATTATTTATAATTAAATGATTGTATAAAATTATTTTACATTATCAACGTATAATTTGTTTTTATTAAATAAATATGCAAAATACTTGTTAGTGTAATGCTAGGTTAATTGATAATATTTTTTGTTAATTATTATGAAGATTAAATTGGATATTATGCTTCAGAGATTTTTATTCTAAATTAAAGTCAGGAATTTGATCCCTAGTATGTAGGTATGAAAAAACCTTTTAAAAGCATTTTAGTATCTCAAAAAATTAAATTTTAATTCGTGACCGAGACATCCGGATTCACAAAAATAAAACAAAAAATCAAATGGAAATTATTTTTCTAAAATTCCCACCGTTCATTTTGGTGTTAGAAATGGCTGAAAACCTTCGAGCCGGTTTCCGATTGGGTCGGCAACTGAGTCATAATGCCCCAGCTCAGGACAGTTTTTCTTATGAACATTGAAGATAACTGCAGATTAGCATTCAAATTCAAAGTCACTAATTATTTAACTAATAATTTTTATGTGTATACTTTATTTTCTAAAATACACCTCATTTTTTAAGAATCAAATCTGACAACGACACACATGAAAGAGCAAGGATGACTTTTATATTTGTAATATAGTGAACCCATGGCTTGTACAATCATTTTATATCAAGCCTAGCATAGGTCAGGCATTTGTCATTTACCAATTTACAGTTGATCAAAAAGGTTAAGATAAACCTTTAGTTGTTAAGAGCTAAGCTTTTATATAAAGTTTCAGAAGGAAACATAGAACATGTAGAATAAGCGCATTTACAAAGCTTACTGATTTACAAGGGTCACATTAGAGGGCATCCTTAATTGCCCCTAGAAACAGAGTCATCTTTTGGAAGAGCAACATAGTTCACTGGAATTATGTTATTCATTCTGCCACTCTCTCTGCGTTCCTTTCCTCCTGAGGTTCCATGACGGCCGGAAGGCGTAAGCATTCGGCGCCCGATTGGTGTCCCAAGTATGGTGTTAGCATTAGTGCTCTGTCCCAGAGGCTTTTTCGTTGCGGACCTTGAACCAAAAAGTGCCTCTTGCCCTACAGCTTGTTGTTCTTGTAGCCGCTTCTGCTCCTGTTGAGTATACCAGAATAAGCAGTTGTGTAACAAAAATTGTTGAAAACAACCACTTGTCATTCAAATTGAAGTCTAATACATAAAATAATGGTAGACTAGGTCAAAAGGTGTCCAACACTATAAATGATTGTCCAACATGCATAAATACAAAAGGAAAAACTTCTCACGAAGTGCAGCAAAAAAAAAAACAAAATCGCAGCCAGCTTTCTAGTACAAAAAGAACTTCAATACTAAGCATTTTTCACTTCTCATTTTAATGCTTAACCATAGATAAATAAAAGCATACCCAAAGTTCTCCCCCGAATAACATGAAGAGGGGCATGACCATAACAAGAAATGGCGGTAATAATTTATTCGATGATATTATTAACCATATGTGAAACATAAGTATCTCTACATACACGAGCATTGAAGTGAATTCACTTAATGGTGGACAATATTTAAATGCAATTACCACTAAGAAAATAACAAGATCAGCAGGAACACATGTCCTTACCAGGAAATCCAAATTAATTTTCATTTTGAATAGCAATTAAATAAATAATTTAGTAGTTTTATTTTTCCAATGACAGAAGATGAAGTAAAGGTTTAAGACTAGCGATAGCAGAAAAGTTATGATACCCGATATTTGCGCTTCTCTTCTTCTCTCAGTTGCCGTTGTACTATAAATTCCTCCAAGTTATGTAACAACGGAACCTGAAATAATTAAAATGGAAGTTGGAACTTGACTAATTTCAAATATAAAAAAAACATAAAATATAGATCAATACCTTTCCATATAAGAAAGGTATTCCTTTTTCCATTTCCCATGCTTTTACTTTTGTAGTCAAAGTCTCAACAATAGCTGCTCAAAATTCTCCAAAGATAGTGTTAAACCAATCATGAAATTCGCAGGAAGAATATTACATGCCACAACCTATATCTCCTTAGTGCCTATATTTTATATATAAAGTTAGAAACTTTTCTCAGAACCTTATTGCCAATTTTTTATTGATGATGTTCAAACTGTTAGAAACAAGACTAATCACCTAATTACTCTAATCAGCCAGCTTGTATATTAATTAAGACTAAGGTCTTATCACCATTACATAATGGATTAGATTCAAGTATAAGCAGCTATAAATTTCCAAAATTTTCCCACATGGAGGCATAATTATCTATCGCGAGAATCTAAATTCTAGATCATCGTGAACTCGTATAAATGCAAAACAAAAAAATAAAAATTAAAATAGATGACAACTTACTTGGTATCTTGCTGACAAGAATCCGTGCTTTCTCAGCGCGCTTCAAATTTTTGTGTGCTCCTCTTACTGCACTATAACGATTTTCATCCTGAATAGAGGATATGAAAAAGGTAAATGATATATAATAATACTTACAAAATATCTTGGTAGAGAATGATGCATACAGATAAGGAACATTTATGTTATTTTAGGGACAATTGTGTTACCCAAATTTTTAGGGATTTTATCTTGTAGGAAGTTATTTACTTTTATTTAATTAGGATTAGAGTCTAGTATTAGTATAAATCAAACTGCTAGGTTTGGATTTTGTAACATATTACAACACTGGGGAATATTCCAAGTCTCTATACTCAATTTCCTCCCTCAATGCCTAAAATCCTATAAACTTGATGCAAAATTGCAAATGGCCTAACTTGTGTTGTATGTATACCTTTCTAAATAGATCTAAAAATAATGCATATAACGTTTAAGGCGTATTTTATCGATCAATAGAATATAAAACATTTGTAATTGCTTAAAATGACTTGTGCTTCATCAACCTGAAAATGGGCAAAACTCTTTCAAGTTCCACATTTTATGTTAGGGGAGTAAATTGGAAACAACACTACCAATGTTTCAAGGATCCTGCGACTAGATATTTTATGCTGATTAGATATTCTCAAAATGCGTCCACCCTGTTTAAGATTTTGTGTACACAATTCAAAGATATGTATCACACTCCATCAGGGATAGCTTAGCAAAGTTAGCACTGCTTTCGGTAATAAAATATTTTATTTTCAAAATAGTGCAAAACGAGCTAAGTAGAGAATGTTTAAAAGTTAACATTTCTTTTAGAGATCCAATGACCATATAGAATGAGTGATACCACTACCATATCTACTCTACACAACCAACATTACGAAGCAAAGTCAATTATGAACAGTTCAAAATTTACAAATTCCTTAGAGAATGTATATGGTGTTATACTATTCACATGTATATATTACGTGCAAATTATCATTGATTAACTCTCCTAATAGGTTTAGTTGTACTCTTCTATTAACTCATGAATGATTTTAGTTCTCCAACTCCACACATAACAACTTTCAGATTTGAAGCATGGATAATAATAAAGCACATCCCATCCTGTGTTCAAACTCAACTTTTATTTAGAAAAGTAGGGGAGGCAACTAGCAAGGATCAAACCCTTGATACCATGTCAGAGAAGACCAAAGTGAAGACTCATAAACAGTTGTATATAAAAAAAATAAAAATAAAAAACTCAATCAAATCACCATATGTAACCATTAAAATCTAGTGACCTACATGCATATGACAGACACTAGATTGACATTTTACCTTTTTTAAGTGAAGTTAATGAAAAACACAAAGTCACCAAATCAGCCTAATCAATTGGCATGTAGTTGGCAACACTAAGCTATAGATATAAATTAAAAACATATATGAAAGTATTTGAATATATTAAATAGCATCTATCGTTCTCCAAAGTAATAAATTCAAACCCATTACGTTATGGCTTATTTATGAATCATATACTTTTAAAAGAAGTTACCTACCCTTTCATATTCATCTAACCACTTTTCCTCCTCAGCTGCAAATTTCCATTTCTCTACTCTATCTAAGATATCCCTTCTGCTTAGAGCTTGCTCTTTGGCTTGTCTTATTTGATCATCCATGCTTTGAAGCAAATCAGACAGATCAATATTACCTGCAAAGCCATAAAAGCTAGTGTTTAAGGAAATATGAAAGCTAAGAACACACATTATGGACAAATATGTAACAATAATTAATAAAATTATTTAAGAGGAAAGGTTAAAAAAATAAAGGAAAGAAAAGGTCTAATATTTCTATAATCTATATCAAAGGATAGTTTTGGTACCAGATTCAATGAGGCTGGTCAAAATCTGTCTTGCAGCTTCACTATCAACATCCATGTGAACTCCTCTGTAAATTTCTTCAAGCTCATTCTGCCTCTTAAACACTAAATCCTTCATCTTACTGGCTTTTACAACATTTAAGCGCCGGACTTCAACCTCAACCTGCAAAATTATAAATAACCAAACAACTAAAACTCAAATCTTGAAGTAAACAACTGCATGCTAAGTTCAAGTCAACAAAAGTTTCACCTGCTCAATGACTTCTGCAGAAAGGCAACCGTGTGTTGACACTTCATCAACTGATGCTGATATTAATCTAGTAATATGGCTAAAGGCATTTTGCTCGTCAATTGGTGTCTCCATAAGATCCCATAGCTCTACCAGCAATTTAGCAAGCTCTTGTGTCTACAGAAAGTAAAATAAAATGAATGAGTCTTCAAAGACAGAGTGCTCGATCAATAACAAAAATCAGGGACAAGATTCAATTTTATGTTTATGTGGATTCAGACAGAAATACTCTTTCAACCACATAATTACATCATTGAGACATAGAAAAAGAAGCAAATGTAATTGGTTATTATACAAAATGACTCACGTCAATTGTAAAGAAAAGAGAAAATTATGAATCTTGTTTCATTTATTGGTCTATAAATTTTTGTAAATATAAATTTCATTTTCATAACTTGAAGATTTACCATGTGACACAATTTATTCCAAATTTCATTTGCATCCAAAGCAAAGCAACATACAAGAAAATAAAAATAATTATGCAATCGGCAAGAGAATTAGAGACAGATAAAAAAACTACAGCAGTTCAGTGTCAACCCTTCTAATTTATGGCCAAAATCAGTTTAAATTTTTTAAAGAAATTGAATTGGTTCTTGCCATTCTTATGTCAGTTAGAAAAGGAGTCTAGCAAGTAGTGAGAACAATATTTCTTGTCATGAATATAATGCTGGATACTAGCATATGACGTAAGTACACTAATATTGTAAATATAATCATTTAGACACTGACGATAGAGAATTTACCCCTGGGATTAGATACATTTTTATCTTAGAAAAAGAACAACCAGCAGGAATGGATTTCTTGGCACCAAACCTATATAGTTTGTCTAATTTAAAGCATGTGCAAGTGCAAATAAAACTTGTGTTTTAACATTCAAAATTACATGTATGATTTTACATACCGAAACAGACCATACCATATAACAACCTTAAAAAGAAAAAGACGAAAACAACCCCCAATTTAACTTGCTAAGATAGATAAGTGATAGTGTAGCCCAAGCTGACTTAAAACACACTTATAGAAGACTAATACACACTAGCCTGTCCATACAAATCCATAATTTCATCTCAATTCAAAGTTAACTTGGATATCACACGTCATGTTGTGTGGTATAGAAGAATATGAGCTTCAATTACTAGAACATAAGCAATTACAATTCAGAACACAGTTTAACTAGTCACGATTAAAATGTAAGTGTAGTAAAGTTTTATTCAATAAAGTAGATAGCCCTGGGCCCTGACAAAACATTGACACATAACTTTCAGGCTGCATCTGGCAAAATATTTCAATGCAAGAAATGCAGAAGTTAACCAAGATACCAATAACTATTTGAAACTATACAGTAGCTACTGATACAAATTCTACAGTGATCATAGACACCATGGTTCGTAGCCACATGCTCTAATCCTCTGAATTACAAGCCCCACCCCGTCATCTCCACTGGATATTTGTTCCCCAGTTTGCTGTATATCAAACAAGATAAGATGATACACCTACATTGCTTGCAAATTGCAACAGTAACGCACATACATACACATGCAGTGATGCAGAGACAAATACAAGTTCATTTGCATCATTTCATCTAGATCAGAACAAGTCACCTTTTGTAGCCTTTGTTGCTTCTCCCTCTTTAACGAATGAATAACCCCAGTTAACCTGGCAAGAGTGTCATTGCTAATACTCTGTAGTGTACCTTTCGATGAATCTTCCAAGCTTGGGTGAATTTCGTTTAATGTCTTCCTAAAATCAATTGACATTACTACTGTAAGCTCACTAATAGTATTGATATGACTCTTCACTTTCTGCTGGCGCAAGACCTGTTCAGAGAGAAAAAGAAATCAATGTTGAGCAAATAGGAAGTAGAATATCTGGAACTGCCAATGCTATATGACTATATTTTGAATTTATTACAACCTTTTCATTCTGAAGCTCCTGGAGATGCAACTTGAGTTCCCCCAATTTCTTTGTTGTCAGATCACTTAGGTTATCTGAATCCACGACACTTTTGTACTGTCCACAGCCTGCTATTTCAGCACATATCTGAGAAATTTGGGACTTTATCTTTGAAAATTCCTTGATTCTGTCATCCTTCTTTGACCTCAAGTCCTCTAAGACAGGTCTAATGGAAGCTATTTGCTGCTTCAGAGTTCCCTTCCCCTGTCAAATACAGAACCAAATTAGTTGAAAAGGTATTTTGCCAATTCAATAAGCATGATTCTAACTGTGCAGAGGGGCGAAGATAAGATCTTGGAAACATCAAGCAGGAACTGTAGTAAATAACTCAAAAATGACAATGAGATAATCAACTATAGAATCTCATAATGACTGTAGTAAACTTAGTGTTGGAATTGGAAATTGCACGAAATTAGAAAAATGAAACTCATCTGCAGAATTCACTTTCATAAATTACAATACAAACAACAACATCAATGCCTCCAGTATAGCCATGATTAAGATATAAGATCATGTAGTCTTTATATCTCAACAACATGGGAAAGTCAAGTAATTGATAATTCAAAATCTGCCAAAATTACATTTTCATTAACAATTTTACGTAAAAGACAACAGAAAACAGCATCTCACTCTAGCACATTCAGGTTCCTATTCCCACATTACAACTGATAGCAATTACAATGGCACAAAATGGACCGATAAACTAACCGAACCTACCCGTGGGAGCACAATACATTCCCCAAGGGAGGAAACAAGATTGGCAGCTTCAGCTTCAGCTTCAGCCAACCACTGATACAAGTCAGCCTTGTGCTTCCTCGTCTCCTCGACTCTGTGATGATAAATGTCCAGGCACTCTTGCTCCAGTTGAAGAAGCATGTTGTCTCTATCATTGTCACTCTCCCCAATCTCATCCCATATCGTCTATCAAACAATCCAAATCATTAATTCATACCCCAGAGTATACGCTTACACTCAACACTATCATTCAACAATCTAACACATTCCTCGTTTTCACTTTTAATTACAAAATTATCACCTTATTTTTATTTTTATTTTCATTTTCAATATTTGTACAAAACACAGAGAAAACGAAAAAAAAAATTGTAACTTTTTTCCCGTTCTGAAAACATAAAACAGATTGAAAACAAGATACCAAATTTATAATTAAAAGTAAAAGTAAAAATCGTTTTGTCAGAGTAAACCGGTCCTAAACAATCTAACAATATTAAAACAACAACAAAATGTGACATTTTTTTAATAAAATAATAAAAAAATATCAATTGAACGCTTGAAGTTGAGTGAAGGACCTGCAATTCGCGGAGGAGAGAGGCGCAGGTAGTGCGAGAGGGAGAGAAAGAAGGAGGCCTGGCGGCCATTTTCGAGAAGAAGAAAAGGAAGAGAAAGAAGAGAATGAAAACCCTAACTGAGAGTGAGAGAGTGTAAGGAAGTGCAATGAAGAGAAAAGAGAATAATTTGGGAAACGACGAGCGTTACGAGCGTTGAAGAAAATCATTGGCTGTGATGTCACAAAGAATTAGGGAAGATCCCATGATTTGAGTAAGTGTTTTGAGTTTTCACAGAACAGAACACAACAGATTCTCTGTTCAAATATACTGCCATGCCTTGTTGCTACTACACGCTTTGTTTTCGGGTTTTGGCGCCAAACTCACGCGTCCTTCAAATTGTTGACTAATAATTAATTTTTTACTTAATATTATTAAATATCATTAAATGTTAAATCATAATCATTCATCTTTTCTTTTATTTCTTTTTTAAAATAATACTTTTTAATGATTAAAATCCTTTTTTTTAAATATATTTTTACAACAATTTATACAACAAAATGTAAAGAACAAAAATTTAATTTTAAATTTAATAAATGATT
>JAMLFT010009981.1:0-12233 GCA_026544285.1 Pachyrhizus erosus
ACTTTTTTAAATGATAAAAGAATTAGGTATTTTTTTAATGTTAGTCTCCAGAAAATATTTCGTTCTCAATAGAATGTCCTTTTATATTATTTATATTTTAATTAAATTTTTTTAACTAGTTAGATTTGTGTATATATAGAAACAAATATATCTATAATATAAATAAATTAAAATTTAATAAGTATTGTGCATTCAAGAGAATAAATATCAAAGACATTTACAACAATTAACTATAAACACACTATGTGAGTGAAATTGATATTATATTAAAAAAATCTTAAAATATTTATAAATAAAATTGATATTATACTTAACTCAAAATTTAAAATATTAAAATTTATAGATGTTTCTCATTTATATATTATTTAATTTGTTTATTTATTTACCTAATATAAAATTTCACTTTTACACGTGTCAAAACTATTTATACGATTTATTCTTAGTTTACCCATTAGTTGAATATAAACATAGTTAAATTTAAAAGCAAACTATCCAAATTGACACGAATTTGTGTAAAATTTTCTTAGAATTATCTCCCAATTGAAACCGGCTGTATGTTTTGGTAGACCAAAACTGTTTCTCCTTTATAGTTGGCTAAAAACCACAAACTCGTTCACCATAATATATAATAATGTAAAAACCATAGAATGAATCAAGCACCTTCATGTCTTAGTAGCATGCATATGATCAATTACGTGACCAAGATACGTACACTGGAAGCAACTACTTCCATGGCCTCAGTTCTGAACGCACACATGTTTATTTGTAAAAATTAGAAGAAGATTTGAAAAAAAAATGAATGACTTTAATTTCTATACATTGTTAGCGTAAAAAAAATTTAAATTGTTCATCAATAAAAAATCACAATAACTATGATCTTTAAGATAGTTATATAGACAAACTTTACTATACATTATGAATATTAATTTATAATTAGATGACCATTGCAAAAAGTCTTCAGTTGGTACATAGATTGTTTATTCAAATTAACAGTATCCAACATGTTCTTCAATATATCATTGTTTACAGAAAGAGTTTATATTTTCCCAAGGTCATTAATGTTTAGATAAAAATAAAAAGAAGGTGACCTTTCTAGATGTGTGCACAGTATGAAGAAGTCTCAAAGAGGCTAATTTATGCAACACTGGAATTGCAGGGATTGTTGTGGCAACACCAATCATTACATTAGGAAGAGTTTGATGATCTTTGTCATGACTTGGTTTATGTGTGCTGAGAAGGTTCTTGTTTTAACAAAAATTGATGTACTGATTAATGTATTGGTTTATTCGATGATTAATTTTTAAACCAAGAAAAAATAGTTTTAGAATATAAATTGGAAAAATGAACATAAATATCAAACATTGATGATCATGAATTAAGTCACTCAAGAATCAGCGAAAGCACTGTAAAGGCAAAAGAGAAAATGAAGATAAAGAAGGGACAAAATTAAATTTGGAAGCACACAAAGGTGGTGCATGATCTATATCCAACGTACACTAGGTTTATACATATGACTGGTGGTATCAAATCCTAATTTTTGTTATATGTCTACTCTTTTCAAATGTGTGGACTCCTCTGGATCACGTGATCCCCAAAATCTGGTTTGTTGTTGCACCACTAAAATTGATGTTTTGGATCCAATATTTAAAGAGGCAAGAATCTCTCCTACAATTCCTAACTCTCCACACTTCCATTTGCTAATTTCTGACATTAATTTTGAATCTGCATGCCTCCTCCCAACCATGACAAGATCATAACAATCCTCCATGTATTCAATAACTGAAAGTACATCCCTTCCATTCATTATCATCTCCTCCTTGTAAGAAACTCTCTCATTGCGAAAGGCCTTAAGCCTAAACTCATTCAAGATCTGTGTGTCAAGCATTTTGCTCCTGTCTGTTCCTCCAACAATTTCATTTGGAGATGAAAAATAAAAAAGAGTAACATGTACACAAGGTTGATTTAACATACGTCTTGCATATGAAAGTGCTTCTCGATCATCTGCACCCCCAAAGAAGAGTATAGCCACATTATATATTAATCCCTTTCTATAGCCACACCAAAATATCTTTTGATTACCACGATCAATGAGGACACCAACTGAGCAAGGAGCTTTCTCTAGAACATTCTTGTTGAGCTGCTTAAAAGCTAGGGATGACTCAATTGTCCCTCCAAATATCCACTGCTTATGAAAAGGTATGATAATAAAAGTTGTTCTCTTTTCAAGTGCCAAGTAGCACACATCATTGTGCATGGTAGCATAGGGTGAAATGCCCTTATAGAAATGCATTGTGACCTTGCCCCTATATGCATCTTCAAACTTTTTGAATGAGTTGAAAATCTTTTCAGTTAGAGTAGGATGTCGACTAGACTTTTTGCGCGGCACATGTGCAACAAGGAGAGAGGAAGCTCTCCCCACAAGCTTAATAAGATGGAGCGCAACTAAATCAATAGGGCTTGCTTCAGTGGGATTGGAAGCTGCAAGGAGGTTCAAAATAGCCAAAATATTTTCCTGTTTATGAGTGCAAGCTAGTATGCGCAGTTCTTCATCATCATGGTGATGCATGATTGTCCTCCTTTTGTAAGCAAGAAACCTCCTGGAAGGATCATATAGAGCTTTCACAACAGGTGACACAATCCCAGTTACAAAAACAAAAGAAAGAACCAAAATTGTAAAGCATTCGTCATTCATGACCTGCAAATTCATTGAAGTGCAACTTTTAATTAAGCTTACAAAATAGGAACTCTTTTAAGTTGCAATGTTATCATGAATTAAAAGTTTTGCTTACATTTCTTAGTTTCAAGTCAACCAACAAGGCCAATTCAACAGTGCCTTTGAAGTTCATTATAAGACCAAGAGAAAAGGCATCTCGAAGTGGCATCCTAAGGAAAAGGAGAGGCAACAAAGCCCCTAAGATTTTCCCACAAAAAATAACGACAATAATTAATTGAATTGCAGCTAAGTTCTTCATCTTCTGTATGGCAAACACATCTGTCCTTAGTCCAACTATAACAAAAAGGATAGGTACGAACACTGCTGAAACAAAACAATCAAGCTTATCTACTAATGCTGCTCCCAATGGGGGACCATCTGGTATAGCCAGCCCCACTAAGAAAGATACAAAAACTGCATTTATGCCAATGACCTCACCTAGGAAGCCACAGAATAATAGAATCAGAAGAGCCCCACAAATATAAATTTCCTGAACAGGTTTCCCTTCTGGAGATTGTTGAATTGCCCATAATGCAGCTGGGTGAACTACAAAGATGATGAATACAAGAAGTAGAATGGTGGACGACAAAGATCCAATAGATACTGATATTGACTTTGAGGAGGATAACATTGCAACAAACTTTATTGTCATAATTAAAGTGAAGCAAGTATCATACACTAGTGAAGAAGAAGTGGCCAACCGCCCAATCTCTGAATTGAGGATATGAAGTTCAGCAAGAAAGTCAGTAATTACTGGAAAGGCTGCCATGCATTGAATTTCTACCACAGCAGGGAGCACCTTAGAAACATCATTATCCAATGATGCAAAGCGGGTGAGGATAAAGACAATCAATCTGCTAAAAGTGTAAGGAACAAAGTAGCCTAAAATTCCTATGGCATAAGTCCTTCTACCTGATCTAAAAGTGATGGTTGGATCTATCTTTACCCCACTTAGGAAGATGAATATCATAAAACCAAAAAATGCCATGGTATCAAGCGCACTTCTTCCTGTTGCTGGGAAAACCTTGTCAACGAATGTTGTGTGGTGCCCAAGAATAGAAGGACCTAAAGTCACACCGCTCTGTAAACACAAAACGTTGAAGAATTAGATACATCTCACAATCCTCCTAATTTTAACAAATGATAATCAAGAAAAAAAAAAGTGTGTTTCTTACAATAAATATAGCTAGGTTACCAATGATCAATAAAAAATGAATTTATTCGCTGGCAAGGTAAATCCATTTTGGCTCCTTTGAAAAAGGTCAATAAATAATAAAAAGCAACATTTTTCCACCACCTCCACAAGCTAGGCCTATGAAATTTGTTGGTGAGTACAATTCAATGTAAGCCATAAATACAAATTTGATTTCATACTAAAAGAAGTCTCCACAAATAGAGGCAACTTCGTTGAAATGCATCTCATTCCAAAGAGAAAGTTCATATATAGTCTTCTGAGTGTTTATCATATTTTATGCTGAGAAAGGTATATTCTCTTACTGAAAGAGAGTGTAATTATTCTTTCTTTTATATTTAGAGATAGGTTGTAACTTCCATTCAGTAAAAAAATTTCTAGTATTACTGGTAGTTTTGTCCTTATCATTTAAAGATTTTTCACATTAAAATATTATGTATTAATTATTATTTTTAATGCATGAAATTATTTCTGTAACTCGCTTACCCAACATTATCTATGGACAAAAAAAACTAGGAAATAAAATTTTCTGGTGACTATTATTAGTCACAGATTTAGTATCGACTTCATCATGTGCTGGACAATTTATCAAATCACTTTATTTAAGCGAATACATCAATTAGTCAGTTAAAATGGTTTGGAAGAATCGTAACTATGACCAACTGCGTAATTTGGAAAAGAATTCTCTTATAATCAATATGTTTAACAAATATATGTTTATTATTACTACTAACCGGTCATTGTTTTTGTTAAATTTTTAAATTCAAATTTTGTGAATAAAAAACCATGATTAAAAGAAAAGATCCTATAGAAAATAGTTATCAGTCCGAGATAAACTAGTCTCTCAAAAATTAGTAATTGAAAAAGTTATGTTTACTTTAGAATTCACATCAATAACATAATTATAACAAATCAATGTGTGGTTTGAGGCTTGCGATGGTGGGAGTTAGAGCTGTGAAGAACTGTGTTAGGCCTGTTGGCAGCTTTCACCTATGACTTGATATTATTAAATAAAATGGAATTTGTCAATAGACATTATCCACTGACAAATTGGTGACAATATTCTCTCACAAAATCTCTTTAAGAACTCTTTATAACGAGTTTTCGTTTTTTCAAGCAAAGGCAATTTATCTACATCAATCACAATAACCAACAGAAGATCAAGCAATAACCCAACATGAAATGAAACATGAACATAAAGATCAACAACAGGAAATTAAAGCTTGCAAGCTTACAAGAATCTGAGAAACAAAAGACGGTTGACCGAGGGGCTTGAGAATAAGGCAAAATAAACGAGTGAAGGTGAACATGAGAGAAATCTGGAGCAAGAAGAGAGGGAGAGAATATAAAAGTGGATCATCTCCAAACAAGAATCCCTTGGAGTTGATTTGATTAAGTACATTCTGGCATACGAAAGACCTTGTACCAACATGCATGGCATTGTGCATGAGGTTGTCTTGGCCTACCTCCATGGACGAAGCTGCATGAAAGTGGTTAAGAGACATTGAAGGGAAGAAAAGAGTGAAAAGCACACGAATGTGATAGGAGAACTCGTTGGGAGAGAATTCTGATCATGGATGGACGAGATAGAGAGAGAAAATCAATGCAAGAGCTAATGGTTCCCTTTTATACGTTACTTTGTGTTGACCAAAGATAATCATAAAATTAATCCTATTATTTTTATCAATTAAGGGATAAATTTAAGAATAAATTATAGTGAGTGATGTATTTATTTATTTATAATATATAAAAATTGATAAATTAATCATGATATTAACGTATTAACATGACTAATGAAATTTTTTTTTATCGACATAAATATTCTCTATCAGGGACGAAGCTAAAAATTTCATTTGAGAGGTTAAGAAAAAAAATAATTTAATAAAAATAAATAAATTTTTACATACATAAAGTATACAAAAAGATTTAATATATTCAATATATCTAATATTTTTATAAATATATATATAATTATATTGAATACAAAAATAATACTATAAAAGAAAAATAAATTAGATGAAGAAAATAATTTTAAATGAATATATTTAAGCACCTCAATGTTACAAACACTTCATTGATATTTAATTTTTTTTAGATCATGTTATCTATCATATTTGTACTTTTTTTTTCTCAAACATTAATTAACATAATATTTTTTATGTATTATTTTTTTATATATATAAATTTTAGAAAGATCATAAAATAATTTTTATAATAATTTAAATACACTTGAAAATCTTGAGTAAGCCATAACGTCTTTAGGTACCCTTCCCTCCACCCTTACTACATCATCTAAACCTTCTAATATAATTCTTACTTATATTTTCCATTTCAATATTTCTTTTATTAATTTTTTAAAATTTTCACCCTTCCTAATTAAGTGTAATTATTCATAAATGAGTTATATTGATACCGAAATCTAAAATAATATTAATTTAAAAAGATAGAACATTTTTTTTTTTGCTAAACAGGCAATGCTATCTTATTTATCTATTTTTTTTTAGCAAATATTACCAAATGGATCTTTGAAGTAATTTTCTACAAAGAAATCTTTTAATGACCTGATTAAGACTTGCCCTTGGAAATAAATTAATTGAATATTTTAATGCACAAAAATTTTAGTAGTATTACCTTTACTGTATTTTTCTCAAATGCATATCAAAATCTATTTTAGAATAATTAATATTTTTATTTATTATTAATATTTAAGAAATTATAGAACAATTTCACTCTTATTGAACAATTTGTACTATTTTATTACATGCATAGATCTATACGTATGTATAATAAAAAAATATAAATGACTCGAATTAAGTTGATTTTAAATAATTTTTTAATTAATTTTAATTAAACTTAATTAGGCTGAATTAGATTATATTTAGTATATTTTTTATTTTTTTTTAATTCAATTCAATCTAACTTTAATTGAATTAGGTCTTTAGGTTGAGTTATTAAAAAAAATTAATTCTCTAATTCTAAAAAAATTAAAAAATATTTTTAATTCAAAATTAATAAAGAATATTTTTAAAATTAATATTTTTAAAAATATTATCATATGAGAATCTATTTAAATTTAAGATTTTTAATATTAATAAAAAATTATATTTTTTTATAAATTTAATATATATTGAGGTTGATTTAGGTTTAATCGAGTCTAAAATTTTAAATATGTGATCTAATTCAATTTTAATCAAGTTCACTAAAATAAATTTAACCTAAGTCAACCCAAAAAAATGAGTTAAATTGAGTTAGGTTGGTTGAATTTATAAGCTTAGCAAAACTCGCTTACATTTATGATTAAGGAAGTTCCTTATCAATTGAAACTTATCTTTATAAATATTATACTAAATTTCTCTTATTTACAATAAAATTTCAGTATTTTGTTTTTAAAAATATTTAATATAAAATATTTAATTCAGTTGAACAATATATATAAATTATTGTGAATCCTTTTACATATTTTTTATTTTTATGAATAAAAAAAACATTTAATGATATAATTTCACTACATTAACATTTTGACTTATTATTATTTTACGTTTTAGAGACAATTATTCATATAATTTTTTTCTTCACTTTTAAAATGACTACTTTTTTTTTAATCGTTATTAATCTTAATAATTCTACCAATTTTCATAAAGCTTCTCAATCTCAATAAATTTATATTATATTAATTTAAATTGCGGATAAAATTTTTATGTACAAGTTATGCTCAAATTTTCATAGATTATAATTGAAATAATTATAAGATACAAATATTTCTATATATCAAACTAACAAAGTTTGAATATTTATAATTTGCGCAGCGATTATTGACATTAATGCACAAGACACTAATCACCCATCTAAGAAGAATGACAAATGTATACTAAGATACCAAAGAAAGAACATAATCAGTTGAAAAAAAAATTCAATTGATATAAGTAAATTGAATATGAGACATTCAAACAAATAGTAAAATAATATGAGATGAAGAGACGATTTTAAAATTCAATTTAAGAAAAAGTTAAATACATTCAAATAAGTAAATGACACAATATCCAATGATAAAGAATAAATCTTAATATTACAAATTTATTCTAAAACATTTACCATAATATTATTGTTATATTTTATATACTTATTTTTGTTTGTACTAATTTCTTAACAATATAATGTATTTATTTATCCTTCCTTAAGGTGGTTTTTTTTATCTAATTTCCTTAAAGGCACATACAACATGAATTTACTTCTTTCAAACAATTTTGTTTCTATATGTACATACAATTAAGAATTAATTTTTAATTAACTTATTTAAGAGGTATCAATCTTTGTTAATTAAAAATATTTTTATTGGGTATTCTACTTTATTACTTCACCTACGTGGACGTGGGACATTGTTTATTTGTTTGTCTTTGGTGTTATTTTTGTTTTGAAAAATAATATTCTGAGTTAAATAAAAAAATAAAAGTAGCATAAATTTAACTAGATAAATTTTTATAACTACTTTCATGTGACCAAAATTAAAAGCACTTGCAGATATGATTGATTCTCTACAAATTAAAGGCAATTATGGAATTTAATTTTTGAAAAAACTCGATGGACATAAAAAACATGTGCTTAATGGAAAGAGACCTGAAAGAGAAATTAATGGATGACCGAAATGTTTTCTGCTGCGTTTTTTTTTTAGTTATGTTATTATTATTTAACGTGAAGTATTCATTGATTTTGTAAAAACTTATCTATATTGAAAATATTAATTGGTTATTTTTAATGAATTTTTCTGTCAAAAATTGACTGATCATCATTTAAATAGGATCTCCATTCTAATTATTTTTTTTTTCTTTCATTGATTATTTAAAAGATTTGAGTTTAGTTTCGTTTAAACCTAAAACTTTTGTAATTTTTCTAGCCATATTTTTATAATATACAATAGTCTCACTAATATTGGAACTTATAATTTTATACATGTTATTTAACCCTTAATTAGGAACTAATTTTCTAGCCATATATTCTTAATTCGATAGTTGAAATTATTAAAGATTATTTTTCCACAGTTATAGCATTAACATTATTTCTAATAGAAAGTAAAAACAGTGTATTTTTTTTGTCATGAAAAACAGTTTTTTTTTTTCTTTCAAATACTGTTTCTTGATCAACAAAAAGAAAACATTCAATTATTTTTTAATTACTCACTTCCTTAGCCACGTTTTTTAGTGGATCTTCTCAAGAGAGGAAGTTTTCTTGTACAGAGATTTAATTACATTTTTTTACAAATATTTCACTGAAGTTTGAATATATCATCTAATGTATAACATCTTAATCTTTATTATTATTAAGCCAATCTTAGAGATTCAAATTATTTAATCACATCAAACTGAGAATTGAAATACCAAATCAGAGTAAGACAACTAATAATTAGACCAGAAACTAAAACACAAGATAATAAATGACATCCCGTTGGATGCCACATCTGGAGATACATAGGATATACATTAACTGAAATGATGTAGTAAGAGAATGGTTTTGCATCACATATAAAGAATACCAGAGAACTTTCCATATTAACCTACACTTATTTGGTGTGTTCATCCACATTTTTCAGAGAAATCAGTAATATCTGTCTGGAACAAAGAAAATCATCTAACAGAAAATGAGAAATTGTTAACATTCTGCATTTATACATTCAGATGTATATGGGTGGAATCTCACTAGCAGTCGATGATATTGACCCAGAGTTTAAACTAGAAGCAGTAAGTTAAATAATCTATTACAATACATCAGAGACAGCAGCACGAGTAAGTGTATAAAATGTTAGCTGCAATACGATTAAAACTGTTTGAAAAATACTACCGGTTAGTGTTAATTAATGACCAGCAAAAGAATATGCGTAAGCAAAACAATGTGTAAATATGTGTTGCATATTTATCTATCCCATCACTATTCAGTAATTTGCTTACTTGACAATATCTTATACTGATGATCATATTCAAATGTAATGATAGACATGACACAATTCAAAAATGTTGCCTGCTTGTATAAATTATCTCCACCTACACTTGCAAATTGATTTTGATTTGTACCTGGGCTATAATATCTGAATGCAAGGTAACTTTCTTGATGCAGGCTCACTTGCCAATGACCATAATGAGAGAGGTCTAGTTTAGGTGTTGTGCAGACAAAGAACTATGCTCCCATGAAATAGGACCTGCCTACATGTAGAGAGGATAATTTGGTAATGAAAGATTGTCAAGAAGTTTTATTAAAATACAATAATCCGGCTCCAGGAGCTATGCATCATTACCTCACAAGGAGCTTCGTTATGACAGAAATCAAATCACCAATAACAAATGCTATAATTGAAGATATCAAGAGAATATACAAAATCTTTCATTAACTCAACTGTTCATTTGCAGGCATGACAATGGCCAGAAAAGAATGACAAAGGAACAATTTAATAGTGAGATCCTATCCTACACTGTGGAAAACAATAAAAAGAATATCTATTTCTATACAAAAAATGTTAGAACAGCAGTAAAAAATGTAGTAAGATTCTTGTGGGTTGTCAGTTATCACCACCATTGATGTACTAGAACTCCAAAATTTCTAAGTGAAGTAAACAGATCCAGACACTGAAAATACGTCTTGTGATACTTTGCACTTCTCTGACCAGGGCAGCATCTCTGCCATCTATTGTAATGGCACTCAAGGAAAAGCTCATCAATCAAACAGATAGCCCCAGTCTGAATCAACCTTGGGATGAGATGAAACTCGGTCCCTTCCGCATCCATCTTCACCACCACAAAATCCCTCTTCGTAACAGCACTCTTGAGCCATTCTGAAAAATCAAAACCCTGAATCTTGTCCATGTCACCCATATGGCTAGAAGAGGTCTGCACAGGGTTGATCCTCCCCATCCCTCTCCCCCTCATCATCACCTTCTTGCTTGGATCTCTAGTGATCTCAAAGAACAATGTCTCATTCCTCACCCAAGCTGCATAGGGCAACAAAGTGATCCCTCTCTTTTCCCTATACTCTTCATGAAATGACTTATCAGCCTCAATTGCATAAACCTCAAAGGTTCTATTCTGTTTTGGGTACCGTTTCCTAAACCAACTTCCAATGCTTGAACCATAGCTCCTAGCTCCAACGTCAACATACACATATCTATTCTTAAAGCTTATGTCAACCAAAGAAGTTAAGTACTTTATGTTCTTCACATTTTTCTTTAATATAATCCAAGGTTTCAATGGCTCTTCCTCTACCAATGCCTCTGCATTTTTAACTATTTCACGTTGGTAACCCTTAACAGAGCACTTTTTCACGACATTACCACTATCTAGGGTTTCGATTTTGAAATTAGGATTTTTGTTTTTCTTCTTCATCAAAATTTCAAGAACCGGAGACGAATCAACACCGTTGATTTCTCGAGTTCTGATAAATTCACAGCAATCGAACAGTTCGATGAAAGAATCGAAGCTGTAAGCGTCTCTCACCGCCGTATGAACCGCCGCGAAACCGCCGGGACGGAGCGTCCGGCAGACCTCGGCGGCGTACTCCGCAGGACGCGGGGAGCGCTCCAGGCCGCCGTTGCCAGAGAACTCGAAGTCGAAGGCGTTGCCGGAGAACGGATGCCGGCGGCCCTCGCCGTGGAGGATCAACGGCGGCGACGGTTTCTTGAAGATTCCTACGGAGTCGACGACGCCGACCTCTTTCAGCGCGAGCACGTCCTCGCCAGAGGGAGTGTCGATGCAGAGGGCGCGGGAGTTCGGGGAGAGGAAACCCTCGGCTATGAGGTCCTGGAAAACGGCGGCGTAATGCTCGACGGAGCGGCGCCAGTTCATGACGGAAAAGGGATCTCCTCCGTCTGAGAGTCGAGACGGGGCGGAGAGGTTGAGGTTTTCGGAGAAGAAGCAGAAATCGGCGGAGTCGCAGGATCCGCCGCGGACGGTGACGATGATGGCGAATCGCGTGCCCAAGATGAGAACGGCGAAGGAGAAGAGACGAACCAGAATGTTCCGCAGGGAGCTGTGTTTCGCTGCGGGTGGCTCCATGGATCGTTACGGTGTAACTACAGAAGAAAAAAAAAAGGACTTCTCAGAGAGTGAGAGGGACAGGGTTTGAAAATTAAGTCCGGTTTCGAGGGTAAAACGGGAAACCCGATAGTTTCACTTAGTGCTGGTTTGCAGAAACGACGTCGTAGTACTCAACCAAACTAGCATTTAATTTAATATTTATTAACTTTTTGATCCTCAAATTTTCGTAAATTTTTTTATTTAGTTTTCATAAATTTTTTAACTGATTTTATTTTTAAAAAATATTATATTTTAATTTTTTAAAAATTGATCT
>JAMLFT010009982.1:0-12233 GCA_026544285.1 Pachyrhizus erosus
AATATTTGATAAAAATTTTATTAACTAAATCTTATTAAAAAATACAACATTTATTGGATTGTAATTATTTATTTAGTTTAATTTTATATTTTAATAAATTTAAATAAATTAATAATAAAAATTAAAATAAAAGAGTATCTTATTAACTCTTTTCCAATTTCCATCATGCAATTTTATTTCACCTATTATATTATTTCCATCATGTAATTTCATTTCACCTGTCATATCGTTTTCATCATGTAATTTCATTTCACCTTTTGTGTACGTGTATACTAAGATGGTCTCTCTGCATTATTTTCCTAGGAAAATATTATAGGAGTGTGAAAAAAGCAAAAGTTTTGTCTGTTATGGTTCTGTATATAGGCAGGCCTGCGCAGCTCTACTTGGCAGCAATTACCCGTCTTGCTTGCTAGTTAAGAGACACGTACATTAACACTTGTCCAACTGCATGCAATTGTCATCCCATTCCTCACTCCTCCCTTCATATAAACACACACAATGCGTCATCTCAAACTAAGAGTGAGTTTGTTGTTCCTCACTAACCACGCCATGGCGATGAGAACAAAGCTTTCTCTAGCTATCTTCCTCTTCTTCCTTTTAGCCTTATTTTCAAACCTAGCCTTGGCCGAAAAAGAAAATGAGGTAGAAGATCCTGAGCTCATAACATGCAAACATCAGTGCCAACAGCAACGGCAATACACTGAGACTGACAAGCAGATATGCTTGCAAAGGTGTGAGATGTATCATCGTATGAAGCAAGAGAGAGAGAAACAAATCCAAGAGGAAACTCGTAAGAAGAAAGAGGAGGCAAAAGGTAATGATCCTGAGCATCATGAAGAGGAGGAAAGCCGTGAAAGGCAAGAAGAACAAGAAGAGCACAAGGAGGAAGAGGATATTTCCTACATTTTTGAAGATGAAGATTTTGACACCAGAGCCGATACAGAAGGTGGCAGAATTCGGGTTCTAAAGAAGTTCACTGAGAAATCCAAGCTTCTTAAAGGCATTGAGAATTTCCGTTTGGCCATTTTAGAAGCTGGAGCACGCACTTTCGTGTCTCCACGACACTTTGATTCCGAGGTGGTTTTGTTCAACATTAAGGGTACGTGTGTTCTTTTAAATTTCAGTTATCTATATATATTAATTAATTTATTGATGCCTTTTTATTTATTTTTTTATTAACTGGTTGGTTATTCACATCCATTGCTGATGCTGTACAATTTTTTCTGAAATTTCCTCCCTTCATTTCTTGTATTACTATATCTATTAGGGAGAGCCGTACTTGGGTGGGTGAAGGAAAGTGAAACAGAAAAATTCATCCTTGACCCTGGAGACATGATAGCGATACCAGCTGGCACCCCAATATACATCGTTAACAGAGATGAGAATGAGAAGCTCTTCGTTGCCATGCTCCATATACCCATCTCTACTCCTGGAAACTTTGAGGTTACTGCTTCTAATTACATACATAATCATCGATTAATCACTTACATTACAAAATTAATCGATTCCGATTGAGTGAATCAATATGCATGATTGAGTCCACATGTTCACTAATTAAACAAACTAGAAGATGGTATATAGTTGAATATTATATATACTAACCTAAGGAAATTATGGTGTAGGAATTTTTCGGGCCTGGAGGACAAGACCCAGAATCGGTCCTCTCAGCATTTGGTTGGAATGTGCTGCAAGCTGCGCTCCAAGTAGACCCTTCTTCTAGCTATCATGCTTCATTATATTATATAATATTATATAATATTATATTATATTATATGAAGTACCTCTGTATTGTTACTCGTTAATCATTTAATTTCGCTTGTCAATTTCATTAATTCGGTTTCTTTTAACTTGTACCAAAATGGTAAATAATTAATTACAGACCCCAAAAGAAAAGTTACAAAGGCTTTTTAAGCAACAAGATGAGGGAAGTATTTTCAAAATCAGCAGAGAACAGGTGCAGGCGTTGGCCCCCAAGAAAAGCTATTGGTGGCCTTTTGCTGGTCCATCCAAGGCTCAATATAATCTTTTCAACAAGAGTCCCACTTTCTCCAACAAAAATGGTCGTCTAACTGAAGTTGGTCCCGATGATGAAAAGAGTGGGCTTAAAAGACTCAATGTCATGCTTACTTTTGTCAATATCACCCAGGTATATTATCAACATGTATACCTTACTCCTCCTTTTTATTTTTTATTTTTATCTCATTAACTAATGAGCAAATTAGTTTAGTCAATGAGTAATTAGTCTTTAAACTCTTGTCTAATTACGGTATATCATGTAGTTTATATTAGTTTTTAAAATCTTGTGTAATTACAAACTGAGATATACAATAAGTTTATTAATTTTGACACAGAAATTATACTTTATCCTAAAAATTCATGGGGTTTTAAACATTTGCTTTTTAAACCAACAGTAATTCCCAGTTACAAATTATAGCCTTTTTTCCTCTCTCAGTGTATTTATCCTCCTACCTGGCTGACTCACATGAACGCGGTTTCGACCCAGTAACTGATTATTGGGTTGTAGTGAAGTTCTTGATAAATTCGTAGACAATTCCCTATTCCTGGATTCTCTCTGTCATCTCCGAAAAAACAGTGCATGTATTTATTAATTTTGACAACAATTATCTTGCTTGTCATGTAGTACATAAAAAATACATTCTTAGTAATTATTCAAGAAAAAAAGAACATGTATTTAGGGTGTAAAGAGTTTGTTATATTAATCAGGTATTGTTATATATTTTATTATATGTATTTTTACAATCAGATATTATATGTACTCTTATTTGACTTTTACGATAATTCATGGGGTTTTGAAACATCATGTGTTGACTTACATATTTTCCTTTGGCACTGATTTCATGTACAGTACTCTATGACCACCATTCACTACAACTCACATGCAACGAAGATAGCCCTGGTGATCGATGGTAAAGGGTATCTTCAAATTGCATGTCCACACATCTCATCAAGGTCACACTCAAAGCATGATAAGAGTAGCCCCTCATACCATAGAATCGATGCTGACTTGAAGCCTGGAATGGTGTTTGTTGTCCCTCCTGGTCATCCCTTCGTGACCATGGCTTCCAGGAAAGAGAATCTCCTCATGATTTGCTTCGAGGTTAACGCTCAAGACAACAAGAAGTATACATTAGCAGGTAGGCATACAATATACTATAAACTCTGATCATTTGGTTTTTAATTAGTTTAATGCAAAGTTGAAGCTAGTTGTTGTGTGATGAGTGAGTGAGTAGCACTTAGTTAATTAACTCTGTGTGTGTGTGTGTAATAGGAAAGGACAACATTGTGAGCTCTCTGGACAACATTGCTAAGCAACTGGCCTTTAACTATCCTTCTGAGTTGGTGAATGAAATCTTCGACAGAAAGGAGACATTCTTTTTCCCCTTCAAGTTGCCGAGCGAGGATCATCATCTTCGTGCGGATGCGTGAAAGTGAAATAAGAAAAGGAGTGTGGATGGTGAAAGTGGAGATCCACCATCGAGGAATGTGCTAAGCTTGAGTTTTTTTTTTTTTTTTTTAATTTTTTTCTGTATTTTGTGTTATGTTAGAAGTTCTTTAAATTAACCAGCTGGAGTGTGTGTGTAAATGAAGTGATGCAAATCGAATAAAATGGCCACTTGCATTGCTATCATCTTATGGTAGCAGAATAATAAGGTTTGTACCACAACGTGCTACCTGAATTGAAGCAGGTTTAATTTTCTTCTATGATTGGGAATGATGGGGACTTAGGAAGACGAAAATTGGTTTCTTGCCCAAAGTCTAAATTCCTTCGTGAATATTTTAAGAAAATAAAGGAAAAATGAAATAATTTATCTTTTTATAATTTAAAAATAATTTACTTCTTTGGAGATGAAGTGAAGTGATATACTTTGACTCAGTTTTAATTTATGAAAAAAATATTAGAAATATTTTCTAAAATAAACTTATCTAAATATCTTCTTAATAAGAAATGTTAATGTTATTCCATATAAATGTTCCTTTTTTATATCTTTATTTTAAAGAATTATTATTACAAAACAGTTATTTGAAAAAAAAAAACGTTAATTAAGATTTTTTTTCATCCTCTCATACTATTTTTTTTTCCTTAAAATAATCGTGCTTGTTATATATGGTTATTTTATTAATTTAATATTTTTGAAATTTTATTATTAAAGAAAATTAGTTACTTTATTTGTTTTATTATAATTGTCGTTTTAATTTTGGTATGAAATAATAATTTTATTAAATTAATTTACTTTTATTGAATATGAAATAAGAGATATATTAAAGATATAAATAAAAAATTATCAATATTATATTAAAAAGTTAAAATAATATTTTTAAGATAATTCTTTTATACAGATTATCAATATTATATTAAAAAATAAAAATGACATCTTTTAAGATAACTTTTTTTATACAACAATTATAATGATACCAAATAAGTAAATACTAGAACACAATCATGATAAGTGATAACCCTTCGCCCTCGTGTTCATCCAAAACAATATCCTACTTATATCGACGAAGGTTCATTTTAGAATCAAGGTCAGAATTTGGTGTTTGAGAACCAGTTAGTTTATAAATTTTATTCATTCCAAAGCCATGGTTTATAAGGTATATAAGGATGGGAAAAGTATTGTTTTCTTTTTGGTAGAGAGTATTGTGCACCTGGAACAATTTTACACCAGATTCACCTACTTGGTGGAATGAAAAAAAGTATTGTGAAGCTCCTTGTAAATTACTCTTCATCGCTAACTTGGAAACTAGATTTATTATGTACAGCATTATTGCTTGACATCGTTTTAAACAAGTAAATAATTTGTTTTTGGTGTACAAAAATACTAAGTTGTAACTTATAAGCAAGAGAAAATTGGATGGTTTGTGGCATATGAAGTAAAAAGGGGCTTGCTATTGTCACCTCTTTATTGTTATTTTAACTTTTTTAGGCATGGATATTATTTATTTTGACAAAAACATTTTCTCCAGTAAAAATATATTTTTTATTATATATCTAAATGAAATATATAATAAAAATAAGATTTCATTATGTATTAGAATTTTTATGTGTAATATGTTTTTACCTACAACGACTTTTCTTCTTTGTGTTATGAGGTGACCATAGTTATCCAAAAAAATAGATTTTAAAAAATTATATATATATCTTTATTTTATAATCTAATTACTTAATTGACTATCTCCAATAATATATATATATTCTAATATTTTTATATTCCTCTTCCATAAGTTAATTTATTTAAATAAAAATAAAATAAAATAAAAGAATTAAAAAGACAATTTATCTTTTTTTTAATGTTATATCACAAAAGACAAAAGCATAAAATTACTATCTTTTTAACCTTCTGGTAACAAGTACAACGCTTAATGAATTTTGTATACTTTATTATTTACACAACCACAAACTTCTTGAACAAGTAAAAGCCCTCCCTTGTCCGTAAGTCCTCATCTCTCATCTTTCTTAACAAACCGCAAGTCCTTCTGTTCATACGTTTAAGTTCTTATTTCATTGTAAAGATAAGCATTAATAGGTGAAAGCAAGGAGAAAGAAGAAAATTTCGCTAGCACCGAAACACACAAAGCAACGTGACAGTATTAATAGGTGAGTATTGAGAAGTAGCACAAATTGATAAACAGGCATTGCTTTATCACTGCAAGTCTGTAACTTTGTTTTACTTTTTTGTTTTTTAGTTTTAGGAATATAAACTAATAAATTATTTCTTCATTTGAACTAATTGTGTTTAATGGGTGCCTGTGTTGGCTTCTTGGCAAATGGCAATGCAATACTAATATATTTTGCTACTATTTTGGTTTGTCTCAAAATTAAAAAAAAAAAAGGCTTTTAATCATTATTTCCATTCAACTTCGATATGTTTAGAATTAAAAGATTTAATTCAAGCATTTGCATTTTTTTTTATTCAATGTCAAGCAATTGTATTTTTGTTTTACTGCACATATATTTAAAAATGTGCAATCAAGTAAAGAAATAAAATAAATAAATAGATTAATATGAAAAATTAATTGGACACTTTTAATAGTTCAACTCAACTTTAATTCTTACTTGGTTGTGTAATATTCATTCTCCATTAAGATATAATTTTTGTTTCATATTTTTTTTCTTGTTAATTGTTGTGGTTTGTTATGCTTGATTATTATAAAAAATAATTATGATTTAAAAAAAATAATAATTATTCCATATATTTAATTCATTTTTTATTTTAGGTATAAGTAAAATAAAGTAATTAAAAAATTCTTTGTGAGAGAGCATACTAATATTTCAAGTAGCCCTTCTACATTAAAGACATTTAATATCGATATTTCATCTCATGAACAAGAACAATATGAGCCAAAATGTCCAAGATTTAATCTTGAAGAAATGACCAGTTTTCATATTGAATCGAATCTTGGCTTACAACCAATGATTTAGGTGTTTCCTATAAATTAAAGAGATGAAATTTGTCATATATATCTTAAATATGGGCAATGTCAACCTATTCTTAAGAAGTATCCTTTAACAAATGATGACTATCGTCGTCATTTTCAAGCATCTTGGTTTGCATTATATCCTCATTGGTCAGAGTATTCTTTTGAAAAAGATGTTATATTTTGTTTGTCACGCTATCTTTTTGGTAAGAAGGCTTCTAATAATCCAAGTTCAAATGTTTTTATTCAAAAAGGTTTTAATACTTAGAAAAAGGTAAAATGGTAGAGAAAATTGTCCCTTTTAAATCATGTTGGGGAAAAAAATCAAATTCTCCACATAATATTGTTGTTCAATATTGTGAGGCATTGTTGGCAAAACCACAGCATATTGATCATTTTATCAGAAAGCAAACACAAAAAAAGATTGAGAAGAACCGACTTAGACTCAAAGCTATTATTGATTATGTTATATGGTTATCTTTTCAAGTTTGTGCATTTAAAGGCCATGATGAAAGTACATCCTAAAAGAATAGAAGAAATTTAATTGAGATGTTGAAATTGTTAGAGTTTTATAATGATGAAATGCATACAGTTGTCTTAGAAAATGCTCTACAAGTTGCTAAATTTACAACTAAGGATGTTCAAAAGGAGATTTTGCATATCTTGGCTAATATGGTGAGAAATTCAATTAGGAAAGAAGTAGAAGATGCTAAATTTTGTATCATTCTTGATGAAGATCAAGATGAGTCTAAAAAGGAACAAATGGCTTAAGGTTTGTTAATGATGATGGTTTTGTTCGAGAATGATTCTTTGATATTATCTATGTTAGTGATATTAGAGTCATGACCTTGAAGAAAGAGTTATTGTATGTTTTTTCTCATTACAACCTTCAAGTTGAAAAATATTTGAGGTCAAGGATATGATGATGCTAGTAATTTGTGTGATGAATGCAATGATTACAAGATTTGGTGCTTAATGATTATCCATGTGCATATTATGTGCATTGTTATGATCATATATTACTATTAGTATTGGTTGCAATATCAAGATAAGTAGTTCATATTTATGAATATTTTGCATAACTGAGTTTTATTGTTAATATTGTTAGTGTTTCTTCTAAAAGATGTGACCAATTGCAAGTTGCTCAAACAATTAACATTATAGACATGATTATCAATGATGAACTTCAAATAGGTAAAGGTGAAAATCAAGTAGGTATTCTACAAAGAGTTGGAGATACTCGATGGAGCTCTCATTTTTAATCTATTTATAGCTTGATGAAAATGTATGATGCAATGTGCATGATTATTACTAATATATTGATGAAGGACCACTTATTCTCAAAAAGAATATGTTACTACTGCTAGGAAAAAATTATCATCATTTGAGTTTATTTGTCAAGCACAACAATAATGCTCTCAAGATATTTTAAATGCAACGTATTTTGTTTCTACTAGAAAAATTACTTCTTCAGCAATTGAGAAATGATGGATGATTTAATTTGTTAGAGAATATGATTTTTTTTTTGTCAAAAGCATAAGATATAAGTTCCTAACATGGGTGCACAATAAATCTTGGGAAGAGGTTGAACTTGTCAACCAAACTTAACTGTGGAGCATCATTACCGAGTTGGTATTTTCTTGTTTGTAATTGATTCCTAGTTGCATGGATTAAATTAAAAATTCAATGAGCAAGACGTGAAACTTCTAAGTTCGAGTACATCTTTGGATTCTAGCAATAGTTACAAAGAATTCAACATTAATAATATTTGCAGTTTAATAAATAGTTTTTACTCTTATTGTTTCATTGAGCAAGAAAAACTTTATATGATATTATTTTGTTACGAAAATATGAAATTAAAATGCTAATATGTTACAATGATAATATTTGCAAGTTAATAGATAATTTATATTCTCTTAATATCACTAAGCAGGAAAGATTTCATCTGAAATTACATTTAAAACATTACACATTTGGCATACCTCACCATCAAGCTTTCCAAAATATATCAACAATCTCTTAGTTGTGTCAAAAATTAAAAGAAACAGAAAAGAAAAAAATATCACTTGATTGATAAATCGATTAGTCTTATTTTAACATTTCCAGACTCTACAACAACTACAAAGAGAGCTTTTTTAGCAATGAAAATTGTTAAAAAAAAGACTATAAAACAAAATAGGTGATGAGTTTTTGTAAACAACTTAGTTGTTTACATAAAAAAGGACATTGTCAATCTTTTTAGTACACAAACAATTATTGATAAATTTAACTCCTTAAAATATCGTGTAGCTCAACTTTTGAAAAAAATTATTGTAAGTTCTTATTTTTTCTAATTTAATGTTTTAATTTACATTTTGTATAAATAAAAGTCATTGTAAATATTTGCTTATAAGTTAGTTTTAATATATTAATTTTAAAAATATATTTTATTTAGTTTTCATGTGACCACCTCATAAAAAATAAGTTAGGTCCGTCCTATTTTTGCACTCATTGTTATATAATAAAAATTTGTTTTTTATGTACTATTTTATCCTAATTTATAATAAAAACAAATTTTTATTATCTATATCTATATATAAAGAGAATAAAAAATTTTGGTGTGCACATTTTTGTATTTATTTTATTCTTATCATTACATTTGTAAATTGTTATTTATTTTTTATTATTTTATTCTTGTAACTACTTTTACAAATAATCTACTATTATATAATTTTTATTAACTTTCTTTTTTGTTTAATAAAAAATGGAAAGACAATAAGATAAAAGCTGTTTTTTTATTTCTTAGTGTATATAATGCACATATAATTATATTAAAAATATATATTACAAAATAACTAAATATTAAAAGTATATAATTTAACCAAAACCATGATTCATGGGTTTAAAATTTAATTACATGCATACTTGTGTGAGTGTCTTCTAACTTCTTTGTGCCTACATTTTCCTAGGAAATAGGATTATAAAAAAATAAATGTCTTGCTTGTTGGTTATGAGACACAAGTTAATACATATCCAAGTGCGTTGCATGCGATCCTTTTTCCTTTTTAATCATTTAAATAACATAGTGCATGCATACCTTTTTTCATGTGAAAGAATGAAAGAGTAAGTTTGTTGTTCCTCGCACACAAACCATGTCACAACGACGATTAGAGCCAATTTTTTTAGCTATCTTTCTTTTAGCCTTATTTTCAAACATAATCGTGGGCATAAAAGAAATCGAAGTAGAAGACCTGAAGCTCAAAACATGCAAACGCCAATGCCAACAACAACGCCAATATACTTAGAATGACAACCATATATGCATGCAAAGTTATGTCATGCATCATCTTATGAAAAAATAGCCTAAGATGGAAGGAAAAGGTAATACTCATCACCATAGAAGAGGAAGACCAAAATCCTTACAATAGAGTCAAAACAAACGGTAACAGAATTGGAAATTTTTGTTTGGCCACGTTAGAAGCTAAAAAGAAAACTTCAATGCATTCAAGTATATCTAACTTTCCTCTTGTATTAAAATCATTTTTTAATATAATATATTCATTTTTAGTATAAACATCTAATATATATATTAATTTATTTTTTTATTAAATATAACTATATTAACTATACTAAGAAAAAAGTTTCTTTTCTACTAAAAAAAAATGAAACAAATCGCAAAAAGAAAGTTAGATAGACTTTTTGATCAACAAGATGAGGAAATTTATTAAGCTTAAGGTTGAGTTCTTTTTTCTTTATATGCAAATGTAGGGATCAATGCAAAAGGAATAAAATGGCCACTTTGGTTGTTATATGCCATGGTAGGTAGTAAAATAATTAGTGTTGCACTAGGACATAATATGTGAATGTGATGTTATTTTTCTTTTATGTTAAATTATTTGGTCAGGTAAGCTGATTAATTATAACAAATGTCAATATTCTTTAAGTTTAAGCTCAATACTTGAGGGGTTGTGGATCATCCAACTAAGTAGGTTGACCAAACATAACAAATACTAACGTCTTTTAGGCTCAATGCTTAAGGGTTAGATCAGGTAGATCAACCAAATATAATGACTGATCATCTATAGTAAGACTTATTGGGTCTCTAACCTTGGGCCTAATGACATTTCCAATATAGGATGATTGGGCATTAAATATTTGATCTAATGGTATCAAATAAATAAATGTGACCCTCCTTAGTTATCTTAGGTTCACACACACTTTAGGATTTTGTTGGGGGCTCTAGAGCTTCAACTTTAGGGTCTCCAAGATCTAGACATGAACATAATTTATTTTAATTTTTTTTATGATTTTGAGTGGTGGGGACTTGGAAATATACAAATTGACTTACAGTCAAAGGTATGTATGAAGCATAATGTGTTTAAGTATTTAGTAAATTACATTACATATAATTTTCATATTTTTTTAACATTTATGACAACTTTCATCGTCTATTAGGTATATGATGCAATATTTTTAAATAATTAAGAAAAATAATATAATGTATAGAGTGTGACTAATTACTATAATGTTTTTTAAGTAGTTAATTGTCCAATAAATATATGATCTAATAGTTTTTAAATAATTAAGAAATTTAGTATAATGTATAGTGTGACTAATTGCTATAATGTCTTTTAAACAATTAAGAAATTAATGTAAGGATAAAAGAGAGAGATATCATATGTAATCTTAAAAAACTTCATAGATGTAAATGTAAATTACTCTTAAGTATTTTTTTTATACAAGAAATGACATTTGTACAATAAAGTATACAATCAAAAGAAGAAAAAATAGATAATTAAATTTGAAATATAATAAATGATAAGAAAGTAGAGAGATATGCAAAATAATAATATTGTATTAATTATTATATATATCGTATCTCTTTACATATCACAACATAATTCATTGTAGCATGAGAATGTAGTCAAATTATTTACTTTAACTTCTTGATAATCAATAAGAAATATTAATATTATTTCAATTATTTATATTATTTCATGCATATATTATATTTTTGTATGCATATTTAAAAGAATTAATATTACAACAATTGTTTGGAAAAATCTTGTAAGATTTTTATTGCAAAACGATTTAGTAACATCATACATAATATAAGTTGACTCTTATAGAGGATAGGAAAAAAATATTTTATTTCATGTATGATAATATTTTATTATAAAAAAAATAACAAGAGAATAATTTTTATACGAGTGGTTGAAGAAATAACATATTAATGAGTCCTTTGATTTAAAAATATATATATTTTATTTTTATTTTTAATTATAAAAATATCATATTATTTTCATTTTTTTAATTTTGAAAGGGTTGTAAAAGATATAATAAAAAAAAATATCGTTTTCATTATTTTCATACATTTTGTTTTAGTATATATGTTTAAGGTTAGGTCATTTACTCAAAACACTTAAGTGTGTAATTTGTTATTTCTTTGGTCAATGCCAAAGTCTTATTCATAGTTATTTAGAATTTTTAGATGATTTCTTGTATCATGAGTTAATTATCCCTCCACCATTTTTTAAGAAAATGACCTAGGTGGTTATGATAATAACATGTGGTTCTAGTCAATGAAACGTAGCAACTCATGTGACCAAGGTCATCTTAGCCAACTGTTGAGTTTTTAAGTGGTATTTAATTGACAATGGCCAATATGGTACACATTTTTTTTTAAAAAAAATGTGATAATAATTTTATAACTAAAAAGTGAAAATGGAATTTTTTTTTTATCAAACTAAATGACCCCTTAACTTTTTATCTTAAAATTTAAGTTTATTAAAATAATTATAGATATTTTTTAATTT
>JAMLFT010009983.1:0-12232 GCA_026544285.1 Pachyrhizus erosus
ATGATTGTGATGCTGTAATCGATTATTGAGTTCTGATCATGCACGCAGCATAGTTAGTTCTGGAATATCAATTGTGATTCTTGTTTTGTTGTTAAGAAAACTGAAAGCTTCGTTTGTGGGTGTGTTTTGGTGTAGGGGAATGAGAAGAACTTGCTAAGTCTGAAAAATTGGCCTTTTTTGCTTTGAAATCGAGTGTGTGATGGAGTTTCCTTCGTCTGATCATTTGCATGTTTGGAGGGCATGTGCAAATATGCAAGTTTGGATCCTTTTCTTGCTTCTGCTGATACTGAAGAGTGATGTTGTATGTTCTAGTTCTGACTACCTGGTTGGTCTTGGAAGCTACGACATTACTGGTCCTGCTGCTGATGTTAACATGATGGGGTATGCTAACACAGGACAGATTGCATCTGGAGTTCACTTCAGGCTGCGGGCTCGTGCTTTCATTGTTGCAGAGCCAAAGGGTAATCGGGTAGTGTTTGTAAACCTTGATGCTTGCATGGCTTCACAGATTGTGAAAATCAAAGTAATTGAGAGGCTAAAAGCAAGGTACTAGGAGTGACTAGTCTTAGTTATCAAAGAGTTACTGTGATAAAGAAATTGCAGTATCTTGAGAAATTTTACTTTGATTTCTGCTTGTAGTAAAATGGATCTAGATCCTCTAAAGTGAGCAATTCATTCAAGAGAGTAAAATGAGTAATCTCAATCGTTGATGGGAAAATCAATGTTTGATATTACATACATATGCATAACAAATCATGTATGTATCAACCGTTGATTTTTTCATTAATGATTTAAATTACTTATTTTATCTTTACTTTTAGATGAATCAAATCCTAGTAAAATATTGTGATCTCAATTATTGTGTGCTCGATGTCATGTTTTCATTCTGTTTGATAGATATGGTGATCTATATACTGAGAAGAATATAGCCATCAGTGGAATTCACACTCATGCTGGTCCTGGGGGTTATCTCCAATATGTTGTGTACATTGTAACTTCTTTTGGATTTGTGCACCAGTCCTTTGATGTCATTGTTGATGGCATTGAGAAATGCATTATCCAAGCCCATGAAAATCTCCGCCCAGGATCAATATTTGTCAATAAGGGTAAGGGAAAACACTAAGCTTTTCTTCTTTCCTCTCTAGGCTTTATACACAGGTAGAAGCATGCAATCCAACATCCAAAACTTTCATATCAATTTATTTATACAGATGGTATTTTTGCTTATTGTCTAATTGTGTCAGAAAAGATAAAAACTACAGGAATGAATTTTAGTTTTACATTTTGTGTTGTATGTTTTTAAAGTTTGAAGACCAAAGTGCACATGGCCCTAAGTTGAAGGGTGAAAAGTGGATATTGCTTTTATTTTATTTTGAAATTGGAATAATTTCACTGTTATACTGTCAAGTTATGCTTTCAAGACCTCTTCATAACTTTCACTTTGAATTCTTATGAATGAGCTTTAGATAGTGTTTATTTCTATCCAGTGCCATGTATGTCTGGCTTGGTTGATTAAATACCCAACTTTGAAAGATATGTGCTAAGATAGAGGAAATAAATTAAAAACACAGCAGGCATAAAGTAGCACCATAAAAAGTTAATTTATTTTTTCTCAAAGTGGTAGGTATAGGTTTAAGTTCAATTATAGATCTCTATTGCTGTACCAGTTTTGTTTTTCACTAGATAAAATTACTACTACTAACCTTTTCCTTCCATTAGATGAAATTGGATGGTGATAACTTATGACTCATTGGAAGGTTATCTTTAACTTGCAGGAGAACTCTTAGATGCTGGTGTAAATCGAAGTCCTAGTGCTTATCTCAATAATCCGGCTTCAGAGAGAAGAAAATATAAATATAATGTTGATAAAGAAATGACTCTTTTAAAATTTGTTGATGATGAATGGGGACCTGTTGGAAGTTTCAATTGGTTTCCTACTCATGGAACTTCAATGAGTCGTACAAACTCGTTAATTAGTGGGGATAATAAAGGTGCTGCTGCACGATTTATGGAAGACTGGTTTGAGCAAAAAGATTATGGAAAAACAGATTCTGTTGTATTTGAAGATGCTGGCTTGCCCCGAAGAATATCAAATATAATTCCTAGTCGTCATGATAATCGTATGTTGCTTATGCTTTGTTTTTGGATACAATGCATCGATTGATGAAATTATTAGCTTCTTTTCCAACACAGATTTAAGAAACAAGATAAGTATCCCAATTAAATAGCATGAATATTTGTTGTTCTACATGCCAGGTGAATTCGTCATTTTGAATGCTATCACTTTTTGAAACCCTTGATGTTGATGGTGATGGTGATGTAGTGATTCAACAAACCATGTCCTAAAATGGTTTTGTAGATGAACCAGCCATGAATGATATGACATTATGACATTTTAGATATTACATTATCTGTTTCATACTTTGGTTGAAGAACTAAAAAAATTTTTACAATGTAAGTAACCAAGTCTATTTTATTTTTGTTTGCTTGACTGATCAAGGCTTTTATTCAGTTTGTATCTGCTAGTTCGGAAGTAACAACTAGTTAGTGCTTGATCATATGCATATACTGACAAGCATTTATCCTAGCTCAAATAAAGTAATTGCTATATAGTAGTCTTGATTCTTACATTCATCTAATTCTTGGCTGCATTTGGTATGTCTACAAGCTTTTACCTGCCAATTTTCGCTGTACTTTGGTAATATGGGGGATCCCATCATCTTGTCATGCAAATTTAAGGTAGATCCTTTGCATTTAAACGTTAAGAGTATTTTCAGATTGAAAGTCCGATATTGGTTGACTATTATATGCATACGCCAGAGAGAAAGATGAAAATATGTAAGCTATGACTGACTGATAAATATATTGAATGAATAATGCCTCACTTTGTATAATTGATGTAACTAGGTCAGTAGTAGGGAGATATCTGAAAATAACAAATGAATAACATTTAAATTCTCATTTAAAATTTATTGGCACAGGCCATGAATTACTGGAACTTGCCTCCTCCTTCCAGTCTCCTCCTGGTAGACCAGCAACCAAAACTTCGAGTGTTGCTAAACGTGTGAGAGGTGCTTATAGGCAGGTTGACAAGCCTAGATTTGTATCTGCATTCTGTCAATCAAATTGTGGAGACGTTAGTCCAAATGTGCTAGGAGCATTTTGTATAGACACAGGATTGCCTTGTGATTTCAATCATAGTACATGTGGAGGAAAGAATGAATTATGCTATAGCCGTGGACCTGGGTAATTATTCTTTATATACTCTTGTTTACAAGTGCATGGAAATGCCACCTTAAGCCTTTGGAATTACTAAGTTGTATCCCATAACTTATGTGGCAGCTACCCTGATGAATTTGAAAGTACCCGCATCATAGGGGAAAGACAATTTAGAAAAGCAGTGGATCTTTTCAATGCTGCGGATGAAGAGATTGAAGGGGAGGTTGATTTTCGACATACATATATAGATTTCTCCCAACTTGAGGTCACCATTTCTGATGAAGGAGATTCTGAGGTTGTAAAGACATGCCCTGCTGCAATGGGGTTTGCATTTGCAGCTGGAACAACAGATGGACCTGGAGCTTTTGATTTTCAGCAAGGTGATGATAAGGTAATTGTTTTATAGCTTATGCTTTCCCATTATCCTAGACTTGTAGTTTTAAATATTAGCCATGGTGTATGCTTATTATTTGTTCTTATACACATTAGGGCAATCCTTTCTGGAAGCTGGTCCGTGACATGCTTAAGACTCCAAGCAAGGAACAAATAGATTGTCAACGCCCAAAGCCCATTTTACTAGATACTGGTGAAATGAAGAAACCATATGATTGGGCTGTAGGTTACTCACATATCCTGAATATATTGATTTTATAGTCCTTTCGTTAAGTTCAATTGTCTTTTCTATGTTGATCAAATAGGGACTCTCTTTAGCTCTCGACAGATATAACAGTTACATCTCAGTCTAATCTTTTATTTTGGGATAGACTTTTGTTGGAAAGCAACCTTAATTGCAGTAACCCTTAGCTTGCTTTAATTGTGGCCTCTTTGGGGTTGCCTTAATTGCAACACTAAGGGTGTTTTTTAGTCTCACATTGATTAGAGACAATGCTTTAATAGAGCTTATAAAACTTGAAAAATCCTTATCTTACAAGTTGGTTTTGTAGGACTGAGCTAGACTTTGAGTCCAAATTCTAAGATGGTATAAGATTCGATCTTAGATCTATTGTTGGGTCATTGGCATTGCTATGCCCTAGGTCAATACCTTGGGCGTGAGGGAGAGGCTTGGAAAGCCGCCTTAATTGCAGTCACCCGCCACTCCTAGCATGCCTTAATTGCAACCTCTTTGGGGGTTGCCTTAATTGCAACCTCAAGAGTAGTGTTTAGTCTCACATTAATTGGAGATATGACTTAAATAGACCTTATAAAACTGGGGTAATCTTACCTTACAAGCCGGTTTTGTGGGATTGAATTGGAACCTTAGCCCAAATTCTAAGAACTTCCTTGTTTGAATTATCCTGTGCCTGTGGTATACTTTTTTTAATGACCTTTGTTTTATGTGGAGATTGCCAAATTGGATGGCTTCATCTGTTTTTTTATTTTCTTTTTTTGAGCAATTTTGGTTCCAATTAATTATATAAAATTATCAATGTATATGTGTCAAGTTTAAGGTAAAGCTTGAAATTAGATGGAGTTATGGACATATATGTTCAGTTATGATTAGTTGATATCAACAATTGTACTTTCCTCAATCCTTATGTCAATTTCTATTCTTTTAATGCCTTGCGATCTTGATTTGATAGATTCCAGTTCCAACTATTGTGTGTCTCATGGTTTCTATAACTTCATTTTGTTCTAAATTCAATTATCTGGAAATGGTTTTTGCTTGAAATATAAATTTGATAAAGGCAGAATATAATGATGGTATATTGCAAGATATATTTCACAAACCTACCTAAAGAAGGGCGTTCTCCACTTAGTAAATTGAATTGAGTTTCTAGTTGTTTGAGATACGATTTTTGTATAAATGAGGAACTATTATTTAATTTCACGGATTGCATATATTATTGATTCAATGCCTTTTAAATTGTTTCCCAATCATGTCCTTTATTAACAGAAGTTCTACATAGAAGTTTTACTGTATCACTTTTGGTCATGCAGATCTAGTGTGTGCTAATAAAAAGATAACCTTTACTTGTATAAATCTTTCTTATTCATGTTAATTTTGCAGCCTTCAATACTTCCAATTCAGATCCTTCGAATTGGGCAGTTTGTCATTCTTAGCGTACCAGGAGGTAACAGCTTGTCTCCTGCTCTTTAATATGTTATTGTTGAAATCTCTACTCATCACATCCTCAACTGTTGTTTCAATTATGACAGAAACTGTTATGTGTGTCCAACTAAATGAAAAATAAATGAGGCCAGATTTTTTAGTTTAAAAACTGAAATTTATTGAACAACTATTATTGATATCTTATTGCTATGATGGATTGAGTTCTGCTTCTACTGGGTGCAACCCAAAGCCTGACTGAACCTTGGTTACTCTTCTCTTTCCCTTTCATATATGTGTGTGTAAACATTCTGAGACCATGCAATAAAAAGTGTATTTCCTAATATGTTCTACAATTTAATCCATTTTAACGTGAACAAGTCTCTTAGAATTAAATTTTCTTGTTTCACGACTCTCAACTTTGGAACTTCAAAAGATGAAATGAAGATTATAAATGAAGTTTCAAAAGCCAATCGTGTGAATATTTAGAACGTTATTTCATCTACTAAATTACTAAAATAGTAAAATCGATGATACAATGTTTAGCATTAGCTGTCAGTGACAGTTTCAAAGGAAAGAAAAATACAATTGGGAGGTTTATTCATGGGTTCTTATTACCATTAACAGACTTGTAAACATTAAAATGGATTGAAGTGTGGCACTTACTAGTCTCTCAGGGAAGAGAGTGTAATTTAAGTTTATCTTCAAGGAGACAAATATGATTAACTTTATAATATTTAATGGTTATTGTTTTTTCCTTGGTAATTGATGGTTATTTATGTATTCATTCAAAGTATTTGTTAAACAACTTATTTTGGTCCATTTATTTCTTTTGGTGCTTCATATTTGTTTGTAATTGTTTTTATTCTGACAGAATTCACAACAATGGCTGGGAGGCGTCTTCGTGATGCAGTGAAGACGATGCTAACTAGTGAAGAAGATTTTGACTTTGATGACATTCACATTGTTATAGCAGGGTTAACCAATACTTATTCACAGTACGTCACTACATATGAAGAGTACCAGGTGCAAAGATATGAGGTCAGTTGTTAGAGACAGGAAACTCACAGCAAACATTTCACATTTCTTGGATTGCAGTAGCAAGAACAAATGCAACATTAGCAAAATTTATTTAGTGACCAAATTCTTAACAAATCATTCTACTATGTATTGACAAGAGAAGGATGGAGCCAGACATAAAGACTTTTCTAGCATGTTTGAAAATTTGTTCCTACTTCTGTCATATGTTAGACCAATCATCATGCACATTTGTGTGCATATGTGCCAACATGCGCATGCATATGGAGAATGTTACAGTAACAATTAATTTTTTTTGTTGCTATTATAGCTTTCTGATTTCTTTCTTGTACTTAGGGTGCTTCTACGCTATATGGTCCACACACACTCAGTGCATACATTCAAGAGTTTAAAAAACTTGCAGAGGCTCTCATCAACAGCGAACCGGTGGAACCTGGTCCTCAACCCCCTGATCTTCTGGAGAAGCAAATAAGTTTACTTCCACCAGTTGTGGTGGATGGAACCCCTCTTGGTGTAAATTTTGGGGATGTTTGTGCTAATATACCAAAGAACTCCACCTTCAAGAGTGGTGACATGGTGACAGCTTCGTTCTGGTCTGCGTGTCCTCGTAACGACCTTATGACTGAAGGCACCTTTGCACTGGTGGAATATCTCCAAGAAAAGGATGCTTGGGTTCCTGCTTATGATGATGATGATTTCTGTCTGCGCTACAAGTGGTCAAGGCCTTCCAAACTCAGTTCTAAGAGTAAAGCAACCTTGGAATGGAGGATACCGCAGGGTGTGACTCCTGGTGTGTACAGATTAAGACATTTTGGTGCTGCAAAGGGCCTATTTGGATCAATTCATCACTTTACAGGTTCATCCAGTGCCTTTGTAGTAGCCTAAAGGGACACATGTTGTCAAGCCATTACTATATCTTTGATTTCTTGTGTTGAACTTTAGCAGAATCTTTTTAATCCTAAAGAAGGATCATCTGTTACAAGCTCGTCTTTTGTAAAATTCAAAATACATATAGCTGAATATGTCTCTTTCATATATGCATTAGCAACTGTACAGAGGCTATCCTATATATACGATTAGCTAGAAACTAAACTAATTATAACTAATAACAAAATGAGTTTATAACTACTAATATCTAATTATAATAGAATAACAAAAAGTTAGAAGCTATAATTTTTATACTTCTCCTCAAATTGGTGCACGGAGATTTATAATGTCCATCTTGTTGTGTAGAAATTTAAATTTATCTCTTCTCAAAGGTTTGGTGAAAATAACTGCCACTTGATCCTTTGTACCAATCTTCACAAGCTCTATGTCACTAGTTTGAACTTGTTTTCAAACAAAGTAATAATCCATTTTCACATGTTTCGTTCTTTCACAATTGATATTCCAGAACTAACTATGCTGCGTGCATGATCAGAACTCAATAATCGATTACAGCATCACAATCATTCATAAAAAAATAATCAAAATTATATAGGTTAACAATTAAAAAAAAAAAGAAGGAAAAAACAAATCTTTTCTCACCCCCCAGATAAAAAAGCAGCCAACTTTACATGAAGATAAACATGGGGAAGTAGTATAAGCTATATGCAGTCCGCTCTTAAAACAATTGATCACACAAAGAGTCACTCATAAAAACTGTGTGTGAGAGTCTAACGGAGTAAAAGCAAAGAAAAGGAGAGGAAGGGAAAGTTGTAAGTAGTAACCTTGACTGTTTTCAAAAACCTTGACTTGCAGGAAGCAACTGTAAGTGCCAACTGCCAACGACCTTGAGAAGACACGAATGGGTAATTTCCCTAAGAAATTTGAAGCTTCCCATTTTGACATTATTATTCCTCGTCATCCTCTAATCATCAATAAATAAACAAAATAAGCGAGTTACATAAACAAATAAAACATTAGTTTTCTTTGTCCTAAATGTGGAGATTTTACAATTCCATTCAGCCTAGGAGATTTTACATTAGTTTTGTCAAATTTGGGCATAGCTGCGATGCAATTATTTTATAGGAACAAGGTTAGTTGCACAGTGTTTACGATAAAACCAAATGCTGCTTCCCTAGCGATTATAAAGTTAATCTGTGTACCAAATTCTTTTAATTATAAAAAAGGTTATGCACTTATGCTTGAGTTGAAGTGTATGTTGGGTAATTATATTTGAATGGTAGACATATGTGCAGCTATAAGTAGATGAGCTAAAGTTGTGTAAGCCATTAACCACTAAGTAAGTTTAAGTTCAAACTATACTATTGTTACTGCAAAATAAAAGAGTTTAAGTTGTGTGGTTGTATTTTTAATATTTTGAATGACATTGGACCTGTTTGTGTAAATTCTTTTTAAAAAGTATTCTTTTAATAAAATAAGTAATTTTTTTATTTGATATGTTTGTCTAAATTTTTTTAGTTTAAATTTAATTTTTGTTTTTATAATTTTGTGAATATGTTATTTTAATTCTTATAAAAATTTAATTACACATTTAATTTTTAATATTTTTAAAATGGAACAATTTTATTTTATTGTTAGTTTTCATGTAAAACTAAATGATAAATATTGATATAATTGTTATTGATATGTATAATTAATTAATTTATATAAAAAATTAATAATAAACTTAATTACAAATTTTATTATTAAATTTTTATCATTTCATAATTTTACTATCTAAGTTTTTTTTTACGAATTTTATCATCTAAATTTTTAACTTCTGCTCATTCTATTGATGTTAGTTTATCACTAAAAAAAGTTTAAAAATTAAAATTATCTCATTTTATTATCGATTTTGACAAAATGTGATGAAAAATTTATAAAAATAAAAAAATATAATAATAAAATATGTTTAAAAAAACTTAAATAATAAAATTTGTAAAATAATAATAGTTGAATGATAAAATATGTAATTAAGCATTAATAATATTAAAAAATAAAAAATATTTTTAATATGTTTAAAAAATTCTTTCTTTTAAATAATTATATTATTAATTTCTTACGTGAATACATATACTATCAATTATAGTCACATTAAAAAAATTATTTAATTTTAAATAATAAACTAATGAATAAATTAAAATTATTCAATTGTAAAAATATTACCATTAAATTTTCATAATAATCAAAATTCTATATTTACAATATTATATAGTTTTATCGATCTTTATTAAAAAAAAAAAAAAAACTTTATGAGGTGTGTAAGAAAAAATTGGAATGACGCTGTTATGATTCATGTATTTGGTTATCGGATTTAAAGCTTTTAATTTTTTTTACGAGAGTTTGGATTTGCTGCAGATCTGCAGTAAAATGAAAAAAAAAAAAAACATAAAATGTATGGTATACAGTAGATAATAAATTATTCGTTGATCTCCCTAAGTTACTATATAAAAATAGAAATAATATTAACTTTTATTATATGGAGGATAATTCAGTACAGTGAGATGCATGTTATGTAATTTTGTATAGTCGATAGATCATAGATAATTTCTTTAATAATGATATATAGTATGAAAAATATTAATTTATAAAAGTTAACGAAGATGATGCGTCGCAGTTACAATAGGAAATAGCTTTATCTCATTACCTCCATTAGATGATCATGTATATCATTTATTTACGATTTCAATTCATGCACTTCCTAACTTATTACTTCCTTATTCTAAAAAGAAAAAAGAAAAATTTATTACTTTCTTATTCATTAACATTAGTTTTTTTATACTAAGAATTTTCTTAATCAAGAACCAATGTTGATTTTTAGATAAATCCAAAAAGAAAAGAAGAGTGAGATTAATTTTTTGAAGCATAAAATTTAGTGAAAAGAATTTTATCTCTCTTAACTAAGTTTTTTGTTTAAAAACATAAATCTTTTTCTCTTAATTGTAAAATTTAATTAATTTTTTTTTAAGTTTGTTAGAATAAGTTGTTTTAATTTTTTAATAATTTTATTTTACAAAATTTTGACATATATATTTATATGATAAATTTTTATTAAATATTAAATGCTTAATTAAATTATTCATTCAAACTCTGACCAAAAAAAAAAAACACACTTTTTAAAGGATTGAAAAACTGAACATATATTGCACTACCTTTCTTTGGAAGTTTGGAACTAATCAACTAATGCAGGACGAGTTATTGTTCCCTTCGTTAATTAAGGCCCAGTTCGGTTTACGGAGTATGTAAAAAAATGAAAAAAAAAAAAAAGAAGTTTGAAAAGTAAAAAGTTGTTTTAATAATATACTAGATTTCGGCACAGTACTATAATACTAGTCTTTGCATTTAAAAAGAGTTAATTGTATTTTTAGGTTATTTTTATAAAGCATTTTAATTATTTTATAGTATTTTTAATAGAGAAGTTTGTTTTTTTTAATAATTTGATTTGCTAACTATATTTTTCTTTTGCTACTAACAATAGAAACGGTAAGGCTTTTCTAAAGGACTAAAAATTCACTTACTGACTTGCTACAAAATAATAATTTAAAGGTTTAAGTGGGGAAAAAAATCGATAAAATAAGTGAAAAAAACAAGGGCAAGTTGATTAAATATGATGCTAAAAATGAGATGTTAGAATATTATAAATAAAGTAATATTGGTTTGGCTATATATTTATTTGGTGCTTGATGAACTTGTCTTCTGTCAATAATAAATATGCTTCTTCACCCAGAGGTAGGAGGGAGTAATTGTCTATGACAAAGGACAACCTAACTGTTGTGGTCTCTCATATTGGCTTGCAGTTCAAAACATTTTTTTGTAGTCTTTGAGTACAATAATTTCAGTCCAAGAGATCAGAGTCTTTCATTTTAATTGCCTGATGTTGATATCTTATAGCATTTATAATATGGGATATAACAAGTCAACTCATTAGCATGTAAGGAGAAAAATAAATTTACTTTAGAATTCAACAGTTTAATTATTTTGAACTTTTAAATGCTTTACAAGAGATTTTTTTTTTTTCAAAAGTACTCTTATTTTATTAGAAAAAAAAGAAAAGGTTAAATATAATTTTGATTTCTTTATTTTGTCTAATTATACTTTTGATATTTTAATTTTAAAATAAAGATATTTGATCCCTCTATTTTTAAAAATTGATCTAGTATTCAACTTTGTTATATTTTATTTTATTTTTATTTTTATTCGATTGAATCTTAAACTTAAATTTAAAATATGATCAAGAAATATTTTAATTAATTAAAAAAAAAATTATACCAGAATTATAAATTTTTAAAATAAGATTATTAAATATCTTTATTTTAAAAATAAAAAATTGAAATTGAAAATTAAATAAAATAGAATAATTAAAATTATATTTAAATAAAAATAATAATAATAATGAGTATATAAAGTATTTAACACTTTTTAATGAATAAACCTTCATTTTGATTCCTAAAAGTATATGCCACTGTTACTTTAGTTTTTTATACTAATCAAATTTTAAATAAACCTTTAAAAATGTTAGTTGCTTAATTAAAGTATTTAAATTTAATTACTTAATATCATTTTAATCTTTAAATACATGTTAATATTATTACTTAAATCACATTTTCTTTAAATAAAATTAGACTAATGTAATTGATAAATTATATTTTAAAAGACTTATTCAAAATTTTCTTAATTTTATAGACAAATATAACAATGTTATACATATTTTGAGACTAAAATAATAATTTAATATTTTTTAATATTAACTAGCTTATTAACCTTGATTAAATAAAAAAATCTATTTGTTTTAAATTTTGTTGAAATTTTAATAAGTGTATTAAATTATATAAATAATAAAATATAAATAAAATAATATCTTTTTAGAAATTTGTTAAATACTTAAGTATTTGCAATAATAGAGTAGACTATAAAAATTGAATTGCAAGTAATATAAAGTTTTAAATTGTAATAAAATAAATAGTTATGTTTTTATCAAATACGTGATACACATTATGTGGTTAT
>JAMLFT010009984.1:0-12231 GCA_026544285.1 Pachyrhizus erosus
AATTATAAATGCATTTACTATAAATTTTACGGTAATTATTACGAAAATCATGCATGCATTTAACTTTTAAAAATATTCCACAATACATAATCGAACAGGTTAGCTTTCATTTTTTTTTTTCTAAAGAAAACCTTCAAAACCAATTTTTCACTTAATAGCTTTCTGTAGTATTGGTCTGTTTTCATCAAATTTGAACCGATTAAACGAACTCTTTCTCCATTAGTTATTTGTTGATCATTTTTCTGAGTCACATAAACAAACTATGTAACCAGTTCATCAATTTTTCAGTGGTGTTTCCTATTTGACAAAACGTTAGAGTACAGTTTGTTTTACTGAAACTATTTTCAACAGACAAGAGATCTCACACATTCATTAAAACTGTTTAAATATAAGATACTACGCATGCATGCGTATGAGTGAATGTTTAAAAATAATTGAATCAAATACTATTGCAAGATTTGGTTCACATACCAAATAAGCTAGTAAATAGTAAGCAATGATACAGTATTGGTGCAATTGGATGGTCCTATATATATAAAGTGAAGCTTCGTATTCAAAAGCCCACTGCAGCGCCTAATTCTAACTTTTGTTGTCACTGCTGAAAAAACAAAAGCAATGTTACAGTTGTGATGACTCTAGTATAGTGTTGCTGACTGAGGTTGGTCTTATTAGGCAGGCCTTTTCAGGTGGAATAGCTAGTGACCCCCTACTTTAATTGCTTCCAACTTCGACACACCTCCCACTAGATTTCTGTTCTTCATCTTCCATAGCTTCTCCATCATTTCTGCATTTATTCTAGAAAAGGAAGCTAGCACTGTATTATACTACAATGGGAACAACAACTAGGCATAAAACACGGCAAATCATCCCTATGACGAATAGAGAAAAGTAATCATGTGATTATTAATGCGTATGAGAGAGCATTTTCATGGCTCATGCTATTATTTAAGCACAAGTGTTTATAGGCGAATTCTAGGGTGGTAGATCTATCATGTCTCCTACCATGGAAAACCTCTTCAGTACCGTCAGATTATTGTATTTTTAAATGGACGAATGAGTATAGATTCTTTGACTTCATTAAACAATTAACTAAGCATCTTTTAATAGACAATCACAAGTGCAGGTGAATAATTAATAAGCTTATATGACAAAAAAAAAGAACATGTTTAAAAGAAAAAAAAAAAAACCTTTGACTCTGCACACAACAGACACACAGATGGTGCCAGAACCAACAGTGCTAATCAATCATACAAGAAGCACACTTGTAGGATAAGAGAGAGATTTCAACCACTATCTATTTCAGTGTTTCCACATAACATGTTTATCATATCTAGTCCTTAATACCAACCAAATAATGTCTTGAGCATCCTGACTTTATCTGTGCTTCCATTCCCTAGAGTTCCTTCCATCATCTGTTTCGTCAGAGGAAGAGGGTCCCTCAGTATTGGCTTCACTCGTTTGGCTGCTTTCTTTAGCCTTAACTCTCATGTCCTTCTTTTCTTCCTCATCTTGTTTTCTCTCAACAACCGTTTTGAGAGCCTTCAGATTCACGTTTGAATTGTTGTCTTCAGCTTTGTACTTGTACCAAGAGGCCCAATAAAGGAAGTTAAAAAAATTAAGGCAGCTTAGGATTGCTAAGAACCAATAGAACAAGTTGAGATTGTTTTGGTTTAAGTCCAAGCCATGCAACCATCCTTGTTTGCTTGGAGTGACCCTTTTGGTAACAGCATTAATGACATCCACAAAGACTGTGCTCAAGAAGTAACCAAGAGACATGGACAAATATGTGAAAGAAGTTGACAGTGACTTCATGGTTTCAGGTGCTTCTCTGTAGAAGAATTCTAGGAGTCCTACAAGAGTGAACATGTCTGCAATTCCAAATATAGCATATTGGAAGGATAACCAAAAAAGACTAATTGGCCTTGAAGGGTCCTTCCTTGCTTGGTTCCTTCTTTTCACTTCAACTATCCCGGCTATTGTCATTGAAATGGAAGAAAGTACTAACCCCACACCTACTCTTTGAAGTTGTGTAACCCCAGAAGGGTGGTGAGTGATCTTTCGTGCGAACGGTACAAAGAGGAATTCATAGAGGGGGATCAGGATGGACATGAAAAGAAGGGGGATAACTGGAATGGATGGTGCAGGCACAGTAAAAGAACCAAGTTTCAGGTTCATCGCATTCCCCTGCTGAACTGAGAAAGTTTGAAGCTGTGCTAAACAAGTGTTCATTATAATGGTGCTTGCTAATACAGGTAACAACCTGGTTAGGATCTTCACTTCTTCAACTTGTGTCACTGTGCACACCTTCCATGGCTGTGGCTCAACGTTTTCTTGAAGAATGCTTGCTCTATCTAGAAACCTTATTCAACAAACCAAACCATGAAAACAAAAACAAAAATAAAAAACAATGTTGCAATCAATTATTAATATGCATGAGGAGTTGGCCATTTAAAAGAAATCATTGAGGTTATGGCTTGTATTAAGAAGGAAATTGCTTTTCATTTTCTCTCGGTGAAGTACCCCTAACTGAGCCAACAAAAAAAACAAAGAGTTTGATTGCAGGAAGTACTGTCGTTTTAAAACTTTTTCACCAGAGTTATTGTGGTCAGGAACTTATTTATTTTCTTGTATGTGGTGTTACAAGCGGTCCAGATATATTTTCCGTGATCATTCTCTGTATGGCTGCAGCTCCAAGCGTGCAGCAGTGATAGTAGTAGGCCCAGAGTCCTTGGCACTACCTACTACGTCGTACATTAAGAAAAGAATCTCAGCACGCCAATGTGATGGACCATGTATTAGTTAATTGTCTCATCGCTTACAGAACATTATTAGGGTGTGTAGCATAATTATGCAAGCTGTTAGGCATGAATTTTGAACATGTACACAATGACTCACCTCATTTGGTTGGTGTGTGCAATCTTCTCAAATGTAGCATCTTCGTAGACCTCATAAAGTTCTTCATGAGACTCTGGCAGTGCTAGCTTCCGGTTTTTAAAAGCCACAACAATAACCTGCAGTGAACAAAGCATGGTTGGTTTGGAGCTTATTGTACATAGTTTGCTCTGGCTAGTTCAGATAAAATTCTTAATAAGTATTTATATAAAAATAAATAAAAAGATAAAACAAATTAAGTTTTTTCTATAAGTTAATTTTAAATTACCTGAACAACTCTCGAAATGGGGCTTTGTCCTGGAGTTTTGATGCGGTAAAATGGCTTGCCAAGAGCAAGGGTGAGATATCCAATGGAGGAAGCAACGGTTATTATAATAAAGCCCCAGTGCCAAGACTTTTGGGTGCTAACCCACACAACCCCAGTGACCCCTATAATTGATCCCACTGTTGAACTCAGCAGAAGCCAATTGAAGAAGCTTGCAAGAGCCTTTGCTTCTCTTGGATTCTTTTCATCAAATTGGTCAGCACCAAATGCAGTCAAGGAGCCTCTTACTCCTCCCAAGCCCAAAGCCAATAGATACAATGATGTATAAAACATGACAGCTATGCCACCTTTGACACAGCTTGACTTGCCACAGAAATCTGGGTGTAAATGGTCCAGAGCAGCTTGAACCGTGAGCATTACCAAAGCCTGCCCAACATTAAAAACAACCTTTAACGTTTTTGAACCACTTATTTTGTCTCATTGGACAGGCCATTGGGATTTGAAATTTTCAATTAATAATATGTTTCAAATAATATATATTGTTGTATAGCACTCACCAGAACTTCGAGTGATCCGAAAAGCAAACATGTGGTTAGTCTGTTGAAGTAAGTGTCCGAGATGAAGCCACCAACGAGGGAGAGCAAGAAAGTTGAACCCATAAAGTTTGTCAGGGTGTTGGCAGAGTTGGACAGATCAAAGTGCATCACCCCATAAAAGTATAGGACTAAGCTCACCATGTTTGCCACAAAACCCACGTTGTCCAATGCTGATAACACTGCAGGAACAAGGAACAAAAAGATGAAGATAGTTTGCAAGCTAGGCTTCAGAATTGATAACAACCACATGAGTATTTGCTTACCAAAAATAAACATGGAAGCCCTGAATCCACCTTTTTGTTCTTCTTTTACCTCTTTGTCTCCCTGCACGGCAAAATTTGAAACTCATCAACAACACCATGAGAGAGGAGATAGAGAACGAGGTGTTGAATGACTAGTCTCACTTACCATTCTTGAGTTTCAATTCAAAATGGTGGTGGCGAACATATAACTCAAAAGGGAAGCTTTTGAGAAAGAGGTTCACTTCAGACAAGGAAGGTAAAGAGAGAAGGTTAGTTCAATGCCTTAAATTGTTTACTTATGCTGTCCTCTTGCTATTTATCATGCTCTCTCTCTCTCTCCATCTTTATTTTCTTTTGGACTGTGTGCTGTGCTCATCAGTTTCAAACGTCCAAACAAAAATTACAGGTTGTATTATTATTGACAGGGTCAGCACAAATTTGAAACGGAAGGGCAAGAGGTTTAAAGCTGCTAATCCTTAATTATGGATGCTGAATCAATCAATGATGTTAATCAAGGCCAACATATGTGCCCCACTACACTTTATATATGTGTTTGTCTTCGCTGAACAATCCGTTTGAGGCGTTGTATCACTATTCCTAATCTAGAAAGCTTTTCAGCATTGCTCACGGGTCAAATTGAAAGGAAGAGTATACTTATAGAAACTGGGAGTGGGAGTGGGAAGACTTTTCAGTTTTTCCAGCTTGATGCATAGCATGTGATGCAGTGCCAGTGGCTATATTTTCAAATTCGTAGGCTATTATGTTTTTTACAGCTGAACCGTGCATATATCACATGCTTTCCCTAATAATTTGCTCTTGATTATGTCTTGAGGATAACCTTGTTAAGGAATAATTAATGGGAACATTGAATAGTTGGTGGTCAATTAAGTGCTTGTGTAACTGTAAACTCCTGTTATTGATGGTTAAATGTGCAAATATTAAACAAACTTGTGTCTTGAGTTTAGATTTTTAAATTATCATATGATACTGATCAGGGGAATGAATGGGGTTGAGACTTGTCCTGGGTTTGGCACTAGACAGCATTGTCAGATGGAAAAGGATCCAATATTTTTCCTTGCTATGGGAAAAACCACAAGTACCCCTAGAGTTTCCATGTGTAATCGAGGCAACAATTGAAGCTACCCATGTCACCAAACCAAAACTGGCCTTCCTGTCCTTCCATCCTCGAGCAACAACAAGTGGACTGGAGGTAGATTATTTTATTTGGGTGGCGAAAAATAAATAAATAAATAGTAAAAACAACATTTTTTAAGAGGACTAAGTTGAAGCGTTCCTTTTTAAAATTATGTAAAACAAAGAAAACTCCTTATTTTGGGGGACCAAGTCACCAAGTCACGAAGCCGGCAAGTCCCCCTCAAATACATGCAGCTTCAACCTGCCTCAAAGACTGTTAAAAATGTATTAGGAAAAATAAAAACAAAAAACAAAATCCAAAGTCATACTCAAACTATGGCTCACATGATACAACTCATATGCGGTCCTCCATGTCTCATGGAGCTCCATTGTTTGACAAAAGTTCATCAACCTCATTTCCTCCCTATTATCTTCTCATAGGAACTTAGTTTTGCCTTATGCTTTGGTCTTGTAGTCTCAATCCAATGATAAAACTCGGAAGATCTCGTTTGAATTGTCTCTTTCAAAATAGCAGTCTAACTTCTACTATCCCAATCATGCTAAATCTTTCTGTTAGGAAATCGTTATCAATTTAAATCACTTTTTTTAATTTTGGTATGTTCCACCCTGTTTGATTGGTGTGTGCCAAGAAAAGTCATTTTGAAATCTTGACCTGCAAAAACTGGCCGGTCATAGCTGTTTTGTAGTATGTGACAAGTGACCACGGGCTGTATTCAAGTGGCTTCTTATCATAAAGAATTTACAATGCATAATCCAATTCATGTTAATGTTCTTTGAATAGAATGCCAAAACATTCCATGTGATAAATGTCTTGTATTAAAGATGGAATATTTTCTTATTTTGTACACACCACATATCATTTAGGGGAGATAATTATGTTTGAATAGAATAAAACTATTATAGACGAAAAGTTTTCTTTTTTTAGTATTTAATAAAAGTGCATATTTAAGACTTACACTCTACTTTGTCAAGTTGCATTGTAGAAATTGAAAACTAAGAGAAATTTATATTTATATTTATACAATTGAGATAGCCTGGGATCACTAATTCTATTTAAACTTTAGAAACCAGCAAATGCACTGCCAACCTGTGTGGAACTAGAAGTGCCAGCAAATTCTGAGCTTAAACTTCAAAACTTAAAGGCAGTTATTGTTGCCCATATATCACTTCTCAAAAGCATAGGTAGGACAAGGGTCAGATGTAGTCAGAAACAAATTCTCTTTTGGTTCAATTCATTATCATCTAGACTAACATGTAAAAGAATTGAGTTCATTTTCAAGTTTATACTTTGATGGAAGATAAAGTAGCATTTTATTGCCGTGGTGGGCTAATCAATAGGCACTTAACTGCTAGGTCCGGTCCACGGTTGGGAGAAGTTGGCAGTGCGATTGAAAATTTTGGACCAAACCTGACAATTTTTAGTCTGTAAGATAAATCCTTTTGCTGAGTGTGGCTTTCTATATATGAAAGAATATATATACACTTTCATAAAGGATATATAGATGCTTCTGTATCTAAAAGACACACTGTTATGGTCCTTAGTTCATAAATGTTCTTTTTGATAAAGCTTGATTAATTAACCCCACCCTCCATGCTATATGCTTTTCAATGACACCCGTTCCATCACTTTTTCCCACAATAGTCCATGACTTTTCTAAAGTGATTGAGTATGAGTTCTCTCAGCTTCTGTTTTCTTTTTCTTCTACGACTTCCCACTTCTAGACACATGCACCGTGTTCCAGTAGTTTTCAACCTTGGCAGTTCTACTATTGTTGTTTCTTGTTGCCCACGACACCCTGTTGTTGCTTTCTGATCATACTGTGAGTCTGTGCCAGAATATGTCCCTTCAGCGTATGTATGCGTGTTCAGGTGATTCAACCATTTTTTTAGTATATTTTCTAAGTGTATCATGTGTCGCTTCAAATTGATCATTATTAGTTTGTTGATCTTTTTCTGAAGTTTGTGTTATTGTAAACTAAAATATGCATTTGGATTGTGTCTATGATACTCCATAATTATTGTCAACCATTAGAGGAAACCTGGGGAAAAGGTTGGGGGATACCATGTGGATTGTACTTACAAAGAGTAATGCTACTTTAGGTCCAATTCTCCAAAGTTGTTTCCATTGGTCATTTCACTCAAAACAGATTTTAAACTCAGAGCGAATCAATCTATGAGTAGTTGATACCTGGACGCTTATAAATTAATATGATAACCTGTACTTATGAAATTATTTTCAAATTAATTATAAAAGAATTATTTTATTATTTTTTTTAGGGTTTACTTTTTGGATATCTTGATTAATTTTAATAATTAAATTTTAAAAAATAAATAATGATAATAGAAAAATATTATTTAAATTAACTTGATTTCTCCTCGATTATAATATATGATTAATTAAAATATTTATGAGATAAAATTAATCATTATTATCTATTTTAGAATAACTTTGTTAATTACTTGTAAAATAAAATTATTATAATTAGATATTTTAATAATCTTACTATAATACTAACCAGATTCACAATTTTGTATTAATATATTCATTTGTTCTTAATAAATTAAGAGATAAAATTAATTATATTTATACATATACTTAATTTTAAGAGAAAATTAATTATAATTAAATATTTAAATAGCCTTATAAAACAATTAATTATACATCAGCATTTTATATAATTATATTCTTTTTCTTTTAACAACTTATAACATAAAATTAATATTATTTATATACGTAATTAATTATTTATGTTGAGTGCATACCGAATGTAAAATTATAGTGGGATAAATATTGGTACTCAATTTTTTATTATGTAGATTTTGAGTCTTCTATTTGACCAGACATGGGAATTGGGATATTTTTTTTATTACATTATTAAAATTATTAAAATCAACTTATTTATTATTTATTAAAATTTTCTCCTTTTCATATTACGTATAATATTTATTATTTTTTTGTCCTTTTCAAAATCTATAAAATTTAAAAAATGTGAAGAAATATTATTTAAGATTTATTTAAAAATACACTATACTTTTTAAATCATTGGCGATTATAATTGTTTATTTGTATAAAAATAATTTTATTTTCAAATAATTAAAAGGCAAATTAAGAATTTAGTAAAATATTTACTTTGCATTAAAATAAATATCGGTCGTGTAAAAATATTAATATTTTTTATTTCATTAAATATATATAAATTGTGTATATTAATTTTGTTCAATATTTTTAACAGTTTTTTAAAATTACATTTTGCGATGGGCAACCCTTCAATCTATTCGTGGAAACAGCTGGCTTTTACATTTCTCATACGAATACTTACTTAAAATTAATTATTGTAATTATAATGTTAGTTTTTTTTTTATATATATCTTTAATTTGATTCATTTCCAAATATGGAGATGTTGCTTGCCATTTTGAAACTGCCGTTATGCATTCTAAATCTTGTGAGTTTCAAATTATGAAAGGTAGGTTTAACTGCTTCATATATTCTTTCTTCTGATGAATTATTATACAAAGTTCATATCCAACTCTTCTTGTCGGCTAAATTATATTTCTTTACACATAATTCATTCTTTAATTGGGATAATATCATCCATGTGTAGTCTAAGTGACTAATGTTTCAGCAAGAAAGAAAATAGAAGAAAAAAAAGTAAAAAATAAAATTATTTTTAAATTGTTTGATATATATATATATAAAATAAATGTTTTTTTTTTATGTTTTATCATAACAAAACCCACTATTATAGCACAAAATAAAAAAAAATGTAAAATTGTGATTGTAGCGCTATACGGTCATAATGCTTCTCTTCCCTCACTTTCTGTACAGTATAGGGTGGATTTATTTTTAACATGTGCCCTAATCATTCTCTTCATTCATTTACTTTTTATGTGTGTTTCAAACAATCAAACAAATAGGTATATAATACCTTTTTTTCTTTCTTTCTTTTGTCGTTCCTTTCCTCTATCAAATACACCATAAGTTTTAAATAATTTATGTAATTTTATTTTTAATACTATGCTACATTTGTTGTTTTTTTCTTACATTTTTGTTTTTTTATTTTCAAATTGATATAATTTCTCACATTCATTACATTCCTAAAATAATTAACAGAGATTAAGGTTCATGCCATTCATTAATAGATGCAATTTGAACAAAAAAAATCTAAGTATGCAGGCTTGAAATGATCCTTTTGGCTGAAAAGATATATAGAAGTTGTTTTATCATACTTGATTATATATTCTTTTCAACATTGATAAAAATCATAATTATATTACATATTGATTATCTTTGTCATCATAATTATCATTCAAAATAAATCTAAATTTTAATTTAATTTAAAAAAATAATTCATAAAATAAGAATTATATTCTATTTATTTACATTATTTACGTACTATTTTTAACTAATAAAAAATTTAATTTTTTTCAATATAAATATAACTTCTCATGTTCAATATTGTTAGTCTTGATAAGTAGATAAAATGATAAATAATCCAATCACATATTTAAAATAAAAATTTATATCAATTTATTATTTAAATTTAAACTTAACTTAATTTCAAATTAAGTTAATTATCAACATAATATAACGTGGTTCATAAATAATATTAATAATATTTTATAATAAAATTATTATTTTCTTTTATTTATTAAATGCTTTTTTTAATATATATAAAATAATTCAAGAGAATAATTAAAAAAAAATCAGAAAAAATAATAAATATTTATTAATTATAGTGATTTGATATAATTATATAAAAACTCTTGCGATAGAGATATTCTAAACACTTGAATTGTTTAATATTGATATAAAACAAGTCAAAGGAAAGGAAAATGAGGGTTACATCCTCGTGTCGTATATGTTTTTCACAATGTTCCTAAAAAAAATTCATCTCGCCTAACCATATGCTTCAACAAATGTAATATTCGAGATCATGATAGTCACAATCACTTGTGCCACAATACAAAAGTAAACTTACTAAATATAAATATACATAAATACAATTTTAAAACTCAATTAAAAAATTAAATGATATTTTATTATCTATATCCAAAAACCTTTTAATTCAATAATATTTTTTAAAAATAAATTTTATTAAATAATATAATAATTAATATAAATTACACTCCCTTGTTTTATATATATATTGGTAATGCAATGATAACTTCTACTACTTAAAAAAACGTGCAAATGTTGATTTGAATTTTAATTCTTAACATCGGACACTGTGAAATTACTCATAAAGTCACTTCTTCTACGATAATATATCAATATTTTAATATACCTAAACATGTGTATGAATATGTAATAAATATTATATTTATTATAATAATTTTAATTTTAAAAATTGTTTCCTTATTTTAAATATATTTTAATTAATATAATATTATGGGTTAGATAATAGTAGTTAATATTATCTAAATAAATATTTAAAATTATTTATAGGAGAACACATTAAAATTTTGCATTGTAAAGTAATAAATACTATTTTTTTTTATCAATATATTTAAATTTTAGAATTTTGCTAAATAGTATGGATTTTTTTTTTCTTATTTTGTACATAAAGACACTAGTAATACGTAAGAATATTTTCTTGAGTACTCTTAAGTTGAAAATATAAAAAATTAAACTTAACTATTTGACAAAAATCATGTTGGATAGTTCATAAAATTTTGTCAAATTTTGTTTCTTAACATTAAGGGTTAATCTAAAAATTAATATCATAATATTATTATGATATAATGTTTAGAAGTAGTTCTTTTTTTTTAAGATTTTGTTATTTAATATTATAATAATATTTCTTTGTTATTTTTTTAAAAAAGATAAGCATATAAATAGATAATTATTTGTAATATTTTATAAGAATTTTTTTTATATAAAAAATAAAAAGATAATAAAATATATATGAAATTAGATAATTGTTTTGTCAATCACGTATGTTAGTAATTGATTGTGGTAAGTGTATGCTAATGAAAATTTCACATAACTTAAAATTTTGATAAGGTCATGACACATGTAAAAGAGTTTTTGAAGATCTTTCAATTGCATATACTATAGATAGATGAACTAAAATACATTTTAGGTTTTTCATCTTATGTTTTAGTTTAAGTTTGGTTACTTAAATTTTAAAAGTTTTATTTTAATCACATCACTTAAAGTGATTGTCTTAAATTAAATTGATCATTTTATTAGTTTATTATTCTAATTTGATTAACTTGATAATATGTGACAAAATATGAAAATGAGTATTTGCCACTTCAATTATGATGAACACGATTTATATAAAAATTTAATGAAAAATCAATTTAATTAAACAGAGATTCTTAAAAAGATCAAAATAAACGTTTTTTAAATTTATTAGACTAAATTAAAACTAAAAAAATATAGTACATCGATAGCTTATAAGTAATATACATATAAAATCAATATTTTAAATAGGAAACCTCTTAAAAAAATGAGAAGTATCATTATCAAACCTTTAGATTAGCATTAAAAAATATTTTACAAAGCAACATTGTCTATAATCGATAAATAATATTGTTTTTTAAACATATTAAAAACGTCAATTTGTTAAATAAATTACAGTATTTTGATAGATTAATTTTTAATTTTAAAGTGAAAAATATTTGAATTAAAAAAAATTAAATTAAGTTCAAATCTAAATTTTTAAAAATATATATAAAGTCATTAAATGTCTACACATAAGTTGCAAAATCTATAAAAAATCTTAGAGCAATTTCAATATTAGGTATAATTATTGTTATCAAGGTCAATAATATTTATGCATAAAAATAAAAGGTCAATAATTTTATTACACTTTATCAACAACCAAATACAATTTAGTTGTGTAATATCATTAAGATGAATAAACCTGAACTCAGAAACACTTGCAGGAATAAGAGGTGTTTTATGGAACCACCACCCATGATTAATAAATCAATACATTACAACCTTATTCTTCAACTCATTAAAATTAACAGAGTTTGTATAGCTCAATTTATACAATTACATTCTGTATACCGTTCTCATCAAAAATTTGATTTTTATATCAGTAGAAATACTAAAAAAATGTAAATGAT
>JAMLFT010009985.1:0-12231 GCA_026544285.1 Pachyrhizus erosus
TTAATTTCTAACTATGAGTTATTTCTTTGGTTTTAAATTCTTAATTTACTAGTTTTATATTTTTCTCCAAATATTTCCATAATATTTTCTTTATTTGTTAAGTTTTTATTTCTCAATTATTTTTAATTATATTTATCAACTTGCTAGATGAATAATTTATATACGTCAGCTAATAAATTAATTTACCAATGTCAACAATATTTTATTTGATACATAAAAGTAGGATGTTACATCGATAACTCATGTTGGTAAATTAGTTGTACCAACTCGACATAGTGCTATTGAGGTGTCACTACAAAATGTCTACATGTCTCGAGTATGAAGAAGAATTTACTTTCAATTGCACAATTAACATCTTTAGGTCATCATGTTCTGTTTGGTCCTCAAGATGTGAAAATTTATCGCAACCTTGAGATTAAAGAGGAGCCAGTGATGGAGGGCAAGAGAGTGGAGTTAGTCTACGTGATGTTTGTAGAGACCGCATATGTAGACAAGACAAGAAGAAATAGGACATCAGATTTATGGCACATGAGGTTAAGCCATCTAATGATGAAGAAGTTGATGTTTAAGGGCCTACTGCGGGTTGTCAATATGGAAAAGCTCACTAGCACCCATACAAAGAGTCCAAATTCAAAGCGAAGGAACCATTAGAACTTATCCACTCTAATGTGTTCAGACTTATCAAGCAAACTGCCATTAGTGGGATGAAGTATATGATGATGTTTATCGATGATTTTTCCATATTTGTATAAATTTATTTTATGAAAAAAAAAATCAGAAACTCTACCAAAGTTCAAAGATTTCACGGAGGTGGAAGAAACAGAGGTTGGTAAGGGAATTTGTTGTTTACACACCAACAACGGAGGAGAGTATACCTCAAGTGAGTTCTCGAAGTTTCTTCGAGAATGTCAAATACGTCACCAGTTCACATGTCCCAACACACCACAGCAAAATGGGGTGGCTGAAAGAAAGAATAGGTACATGGTGAAGACTTGTTGCAGTATGCTTCACACGAAAAATGTTCCGGCTAGGTTTTGGGCAAAAACGATGAGAACTGTAGCTTTTGTGATCAATAGGCTTCCCCAACAAAGGTTATCGTTTCTTTCTCCCTTCCAAAAATTATGAGGTGTGGCACCTACAGGTAGCTACTTTTGAGTTTTTAGGTGTGTATGCTATGTTTTTGTTCTCGAGCATTTACGTACCAAGATGGACAAGAAAGATGTTAGGTGTATTTTTGTGGGATACGACAGCCAAAGAAAAAGTTGGAGATGTTGTGATGCTACAACTAGGACATACTATACATCTCAAAATGTGGTTTTTGATTAATCGTCTTCATGGTGGCCATTGAAGAAAGAGGTACTGTCACAATAAGATGATTACATGGATAAGGTGCATGATTCTCAACTCCATCTAACATTTGGAGAAGCCAAGGTTATAGATGACGAAGTTGTAACTCGAAGTCCATGGCAAATTGATGTGCATCGACATCAAACTAAAGCTTATGCACATTAGCACCAAACTAAAGAAAATGATCCAAATGAATCGAAAGCACCAGCTCCACTTAGAAGATTAAGAAGAGTTAGTAAGCCAAATCCTAGACATGCCAACACAACTACAGTAGAAGATGCTAATGCGACAGAACTAGAGACATTTGAGGAAGCAACTCACAATCTGGAGTGGGTTAAAGCCATAGAAGGGAAATTTCTATATTGGAACGTAATTAGACCTGGAAGCTAGTTCCAAAGCCGAGAGATGTGAAGTCAATCTCTTGCAAGTGGATTTATAAGATAAAGTGCCACATAGATGGATCAATCGAGAGGCATAAAGCTCACCTTGTAGCTCGGGGATTTTCTCAACAATATGGACTAGACTATGATGAAACATTTAGTCTGGTGGCGAAGCTTACAACTATGTGAATTTTACTTGCACTTGTAGCTAACAAAGGCTAGAACTTGTGGCAAATGGATGTGAAAAATGTGTTTCTAGATTGGGAGCTAGACCAAGAGATTTACATGAATCATCCAATAGGGCTTCAAAGTCAGAATTATTCAGAGTATGCTTGCAAGCTTCGGAAGGCACTCAATGGATTAAAGCAAGTACTGAGGTCTTGGTATGGTAAAATCGTTGAATTCTTGACTCATAGTGGTTATTCTGTGACATCTGCGGACTATAGCTTGTTTGTTAAAGTTGATGGAAGAAAGCTAGCTATTGTTTTGGTGTATGTAGATGATTTAATTATATCAGGAGATTGTGATGAAGAAATTCTTCCAACAAAAGAGAATTTATCTATTCATTTTCATATGAAAGAACTCGAACACCTCAAGCATTTCCTCAGTTTGGAGGTCGAACGTAGTTCGAAGGGAAGTTTTCTTCATCAGCAAAAAGTATTCGAAAGACCTATTGAGGAAGTTTGGAATGTTAATGTGCAAGTCGATTTCATCACTAATGGAGCCAAATATGAAGGTGTGTGCTTATACAGGGAGAGATTTGGAAGATGTGACGATGTATCGACAACTGGTGGGTAGTCTAATCTACTTAACCTTAACAAGGCCCAATATTTCTTTTGTTGTTGGGGTGATGAGTCAATATGTGCAAAGTCCAAAGAAGCTTCATTTGGAAGTTGTTCAACAAATTTTGAGGTATGTAAAGAGTACACTTGACTATGGTGTTGTGTATTAGAGAGGTGGAGATTGCAAGCTGGTCAGTTTTTGTGATGCTGATTATACGAGTGATCATGATACTCAATGCTCAACTATTAGGTATGTGTTTATGCTTGGGTCATGGGCGGTTTTCTTGGTGTATTAAAAGGCAACCAACTATATATTTATTGACAATAGAGGCTGAGTATCAAGCTGTAGCGATGACAACTCAAGAAAGTACTTGGCTAGTGCAATTGCTGGAGGATTTGCATCAGCCAACAAAGTATGTTATTCCCCTGTATTGTGATAATTTGTCAACAATGCGTTTGGCAAAGAATCTGATGTTCCATGCAAGAACTAAACATGTGGAGGTGCATCATCATTTAATCAGGGAAAAGGTGTTATAAGGAGAGATTAAGCTGCTGCATATTAAGACTGAAGATCAAATTGCAAACTGGTTCACAAAGGGCTTGAATGACAACAAAATTCGAAGTTTTTGTCATTAGCTCGATATGGTGGAAAGGAAGGAAGCTGGTGTTGAGGGGGAGGGTTAAAGCTACAACACCAGCACAATGTTTTAATTAATGTGTTTAGTTGTGTTTGTGTTGTTCCTATTTTCTAACCTCTAAAAGTGTTGTTGGATTTGTTAAAGTTTTTAGTTAGTTGGTGAAGTTCTTATTTTTATTAATAGTGGGTTTGTTTCACATATCTATTAAGGATGTAAACCTTTTTATAAGACAATTAGTTTTTCTTTTAAATTATCAAGCAGTTAAGCCTCTCCTAATTTAGTGATGCATTGTTTCAGTTTTCTTGCATATTCTTTTCAACACATTAATTTATTCTTTTATCTATTAAATTGCAATCTTACATATCATATTTTATATTAATCATACCAAATTGTGTATCCGCTAATATATTATAGGCATATTTGTGTAAACTTACCTAACAATATTTTTAGAAGAAGAAAATAAAAAATAACATTTTTTTCTTAAGTTAAATTTAATTTTATAAGTTAAAATTTATTTATTAAATAAATTATATTAGAAAACTTCTACAAATTAACTCATGAATAAGTTAACTTTAACTTATGAAAAAAATTATTTCAATTTTTTCTTTTTATTTATTTCTTTTATAAATGGTTTTAGACAATTTTACCCCAAACACAACCCATATCTTGTATTCAAATTGAATTTATGTGAATTAGCGTTCAAAAGCAGATTGTTTACTCGACATGACGTAATGATTTCGTGCAAGGGCTAATATGAAGACTTTTTATCACTGGTTGCCTTTACGTTTTAACTTTTAGGGTGGATTTTGGGAGGTTTGAATCCTCTCACGTCTCAGCCTCTAATTACAAACAAGAGAGAGAGAAATTAAAAAGTAAAATAAATAGGAGGGCATAGAATTTTGATGATGAAAATTTTCAGTCGAGAGAATCCATACGAAAATTCCATTTAAGAGAATCTATTCCCATTTTGGGCAAGTTGTACATTTTAAAACTAACATGTTACTGTTTCCATAGTGTTGGTATACTCTGGTTTCCAAAATTTAGTTGAGAATTATATATGTTATAGCTATACTCAACGAAAAATATGATTTTATTTCAAACATGTTTCATTGAAGAGACAGAATTTGATTCATAGATTTATGTGTGCTTTTTATATACCTTGATTAAATCAACATGGTTTTTATCCAATGACAAATTTTACAGCAGAAGATATTGAAAGATAAGAGCATACTGCAGTTTGGGGTTTTACCGTTTAAGGTACCCTGTGAGGCTCCGAAATAAAGTTTAAAGGGAATTACATTATAATAGAGTATAATCAGTATATCCAAGAATGCGAGATAAGGATAAGTAAATTTAAGAAAGAGTCTTGGGTCCTTCAATGCCTTGAGAGAAAATTGATATTGTTCCAGAAAATTGATATTGTTCCAGATAGATGAAGTTAATTTTGTACAAGTCAATCGATATAAGTCCATGATTTTTCTCATTTTATAATCTTACAAATGCTTAAATCTCGAATATTGCATGGGGAATTTTTCTTACAAAACTGGTAAAATTAGTTTTTAGAGCTTATTTTAAGGATCTGAGAAAGCTCAAAGCTGAGGATAAACACATTTATGATGTAATAACTCGAATGAATAGTTCCTGTGTGGCAGCACCATCAGGTGCACATTGGCATGCTGATTCCAAATTCAGTTTCAAAGTTTGTTTATACTACTCTGGATCCAGTATACTGTGCCATGCTTCGTAACAATTCTAATCCAATTAATTGTCCATCTTTAAACCATACCAGTTACATATTATAAGTCAAGTCATTTTCTTCCTTGATATAATATTGTTGTGCCTTACAATTCATTTGTTTAAATGAATTAACAAGTGTTCTAAAATGAACCTTCAGAAGTCCACTAACCAGACAAATATGTGATAGTAATCTACAAGGAAATCTCCATGTCATGACACTCACACAAACCAAGCGAAGAGAAACCAAATTTAAGATCCAGGCACAAACTTGGTGGCATAGACCCAAGCATTGTTAGCCACAGGGTTGTCAAGGTGATCCAAAAGGTTCTCAAGTGGTCCCTTCCCAGTCACAATGGCTTGTACAAAGAAGCCAAACATGGAGAACATGGCCAACCTGCCATTCTTGATCTCCTTAACCTTGAGCTCAGCAAAGGTGACAGGATCATCAGCAAGGCCAAGAGGGTCAAAGTACTGGCCACCAGGGTAGAGATCATTGCCCTCACCTACACCGGGAAGGCCGTTAATGCGGAATCCTTCAACAAGACCCATCAGAACAACTTGGAAGCCTAGCACTGCCAAGATGCTTTGTGCATGCACAAGGTTGGGGTTCCCCAAGTAGTCTAGGCCACCTTCTGAGAATATCTGAGCTCCTGCTTTGAACCACACTGGCTCCTTGAAGTCCACTCTCAGCCACCTCTCAAGTACTTCTGGGGTGATGCACCCTAGTGCTCCAAGCATAGCCCAACGTCCATGGATCACCTTATTTCAGATAACAAATTAGTGTCTCTCACCATAACATAAATAAATTATAAATTCTATTTGTCAATGTTAAAATCAATTTGAAATTGCTTAGTTTTCTCAATTTTGATTCGGTTCCTATACTTATAGTTTGTTTGGTTTCAAATCTTAGATGTGATAATTCATATTTCGGAAAACTAGTACTTATAGCTTTCACATCTCCCATGCTATTACTTACTTCTCAACAGATTTCCATAAAGCCTATTAGAAGTCTAGTTGAGTCTTTAAAGTTTCCTTTTGTTAAATAAATGGTGTTTTTTGTGGGGATCAAACCGAAATATGCACATGGGTGTAGGGACTAAAAATTCGAATATTCTAAATACAGTAGCAAAATCAAAATTTACTAAAAAATACTACAGGAATTAAAACTGAATTTTAACCTAAAGCATATTATACAAGCCGGCAAAGAAAGATGACTTTTTCTGCAAAGAATTGAGGTTGAGGCTTTAAAGTGGATGTTTATGAGGGAAACTATTGCTATTACTAATTCTGTTTAGATGTAAAATCAATTAGAGCCTGCTATATTGTATCAGAAAGGCAAATATTATTTTATGATTAAGAAACTTGGGGACAGGTTTGCTTTTATTCACATGAAACCTTATGTAATTTGGTCCTATGAACAGTTGAAATCTTTTCATTACAGTCTAGGCAAAAATAGCTAACCTCAAGAGCCCTGTTCTTGGCAAATGCTTCAGGGTCAGCAGACAACCCAGCAGTGTCCCATCCATAGTCCCCCGGGAATTCTCCAGTTAGGTATGAAGGGGTCTGAGCTGAAAATGGTCCCAAGTATTTCACTCTGTCTGGTCCATACCACAGTTCATTTCCCTGCTCATTCATCAACACAAACCCACTACATAAGCCACACAACAGAAGACAAAAAATAAATGCAGAAAGAAAGAATGTGAATATTGTTCCCCCCTGTGTCTTTTGAACCAGTATTATAGTAAGTTATACCGAAGTATCTTAACAAATCTAAATTGTAACTTGTTAAAATAATCTTTCTGAAAAGTAAATGGGAATATATTGACATCATGTCTCCGAGTTTTTCACAAAGGGTATTTAAACTACAACATGAGAACAACTTAACAAATCTAAAATTACAACTTGGTATTGGTAATTAACTAAATAAAAACATAAAAGTAGAAGAATATTAGGAAACCAAACCCAATGAAATATATATTGGAAAAGTACCATGGTGTATTTCCCAGCTCCCATGGAGACAACATCTCTAAGAGGGTTGGCATTGGTTCCCCTACTTTGACCAAGGAAAGGTGTTGGTTTAAAGATAGTGCCAGTGCTTGCTGAGGCTGCCATTAGTGTTGCTGTCATGGTTTTCAAGTTTCAAATACTTATTCAGATGAAACTCGAAACCTTTGATTTACTTAAATAGAAGACTATAAGAATTGCTCAACAGAAGCTAGGAAGAGAGTGTGTGCATGTGGCATCATATGTAGTGAAAGAAAATCTGAGGGATATGGGTGGTTAGGAACACAAGAGTTGCATGTTTGTGGTGGGGACTGTGTAGTTTGGAGCAACCAATGGGAAGGCTTCAAAAGATTTTTGTATCATCAACTCACATCTTTCTATCCACATTTTATCTTTGATCTTTTGTTTAAAATAAATGCTCGTCTTATTTGTGCACGTAATATATTCGGTATTTAGAATGGCACATTCCCTTTAGGTCCTAACCACAATCTGACTTCAAAATTAATTAGAAGGTTAGTAAGATATTTAAATATATATATATATATATACATAATTTACTATTAAATGTATTTATCTAAGTTTTATTAAATAAAAATAAAATAAAGTCATTAGTAAAATTCACATAAAAAATGTGAGTGAGAAAATATGTTCAAAAATGTATTGTTAAAATTTTTATTTCCAATAATCAATAAATAATTAAGTAATATCATTGTTATGCTGATTGTTTGTTTTATTTAATTAGATGTTGGTTAGTGATATGAGCTGCGAAACAACCGTCCACATATTTTTCAGCTGAAAATAAAAATACATATTTTTATTTAAACAAGGAGAAAGAAACTACTAAGATTTTTTGAAAAACAAAATGCGGTGATCGCGGCTCGAATACGCAATGTTCAAAACTTTTACCCTCTTTAATTATGATTTTGGTTCCTGAATTTTTTTAATATTTATTTTTAATTTTTAAAAATTTGATTAGTCTTAATTTCTCATAGTTTTTTTTATTATTGATTTTGATCTTTATCAACATTAGTTATTATTAATTTTTAAATAGATTAATTATTATATTAAAAAAGGATGTTACGTTTAAATCTAGTATTTAACTATCACCAATTAAACATAAAAGTCAAATTTCTTTAACCCCTTTCTAAACCCATGAAATCTCTCTCCCATGGTGGCGTTTGACATGGATTTGTGCTTAAATGATGTTTTCCATCTTATGCATAGGAACCACATTATGAGCTATAAATCTCATGGCCAATTTTTAAAGAAAATGGGTGATATTACTATCTCATTCTACAATTGTGATTTATGGTTATATGAATAACATGTACATATAAATTAATTTAAAATAAATTTACATTATAGAAGTCTAACAACTTTCTCATTCATGTGAAGTGTTACTACAAAAATATGTTGTCATTCTTTGAAAAATAGTAACATGAAAAATAAAAATATTATATTTTTAAATTATGACATTTTTCATATAATGAAAAACATATATATACACAATAGTAAATGACTATTTACAACATGGTAAATGGCTATAATAAAAACTTTTGTTTAGTCATTTATGCACATGCTGAAGAGAAATGATAAATATATTAAAATTATGTATGCATATACATTAGGAGTAAGATGAAAATGAAAAAAGAGATAGAAATATTGAAATCATTTATGCATTAATTTTTTCATAATTTGTGTTTTCTGTATAATATACATGGTGCCTATGAGTAACTGAATATGTTTGTGGTGCAAAATTGGTAAAAAAAAAAAAAATTCCAAGGAATTTGTATGACCATAGGGAAGAAGACTTGGGAGTTGTAAAAAAGTCAAATGTTTGGCTAAAAATAACCACAAAATAGCTTTTAGAAGGAAAAATATAATAGTCATATTAAAATAAAAAGAATACTATATTTATCTCTTAATGTAAGATTATTTTTTTAAAATTTATTTATCCTTTTATATAAGAGACTTTTTATGTTGTCTCTTACATTAGTTATTTTTTTAAAAAATATTCTTAATAATATTACAATAAATATTATAAATTAATGAGATAAATACATTCTCTCTTTTAAAGATTGAAGAAGATGATTAATAAATATTAATTAATTAGATAGAAAATAATTAAATAAAAAGATAAAGATGATAAGTCTCAATAAATTTAAGGATAATTTAAAAAAATATATATAAATCATTAATAAATTTAATAGTATTGACTAAATTAATCAACTTTCTTAAAGAGTGTGAATTAATTAAAAGAGTGTTATATTTAAAGACAAAAGTAGTATAATAGTCATAAGAAAAAATAAATATTTAAAATTTGCTTTGATCTAATAAACATATCATGTTGAAAGTTGTAACTTATCAAATATGTAAAGTTCATATTCAATTAATAAATTTTCAAAGAAAGTTATTAAAAAAATATAAATATTATTTTATTAATTATAATCATTTTTACTTCTTAATTATATTTGTTAGAACTGATAAATTATTGATTAGTTATTATTTATACCTATATGGAACAAATAATTAAGTGTGTGATAATAGCATAGTTATAGAAGCTCGTATGATATATAAATATAAGATTTTATTATAAAATTAAAGCAACATGGTTGCTCATGTTTTTTTTTTAAAAAAAGATTCTATATTTACAAATTTTTAATAATGATCCCCTTGTTATTCATATTAGAAATATGAAATGTCCTACTATTATTTATTATAACTTATCTTTTCTTATTTCTACTGAAAACTATTAATTTACTAAGGGATCTAACCTCCAAAAAAAGTGCATCAACTTCTTAATCCATTGGTCAACCCAATAAATAAGTACTACACACTACCTGTAATGTAAAATCCTACTTAAACTTTGTGAGTTTCAACTTTAAGTAAATTAAGAAGCACTGATGAAATTCTGTCAAGACTAAAGACAACATCTAATGTTTCATCATCAATAAAAAAGAAAAAGGTGACAAGAAATGCGAGAAGGTTTGTTGTGCACAACAAAAGTTTTTTCATGAAAACAATAGCAGAAAAGAATATGGGACTATTTGCTTATATGGAACCTCTACGCAATGCAGGATATGGTGGAATGAAGACATCAATCGAAATACCGAAGGTAGTTAAAAATAACAAAATTACTTGAACAAGTTTGTAATTTCATTTGTAGTGGATAACGATGTTATTTCGTCCACCACCAAATATGGTGATTAATGATATATCAGCTATTGTGACTGCTTATATCTTTTGTACAAATAAGAATGATGGCATCGATAGGTAAATAACTATGTGCAATTGTATTTAAATAATTGGATATGTAAGTTATATTATGTGTTTGATTTATATTTATATTATGTGTGACATTAAGAAAGTTATTGTAAGTAATATTTGAAATGATGTTAGAGATAAAGACACGTTAAAAAGTTTTGTATTAAGGGAGTTAGTTAATCAATACACATGTTATGAGTTGATGATATGATATTGATGTGATCATGTGTTATTAGGGAACAAAATATACAATGTTGTGATGAGGTTATTTTTAATTATTGATAATTTTTTGGAAAAATATTAAAATATAATTTAAAAATAGAGAAAAAATAAATAAATTGAAAAAGATGGACAATTAAGAATTATATTGTATACAAATATAAAAGTTGAGTGAACGAAAAAAATGAGACTTTTAATTTTTTAATTATATGTTCTAATTTATAATGTAAGAATGAATATTTATAAACCAATTTTAATGGATCTTTGTAATTGACAGTAATACTTCATAATTGTTTTACAAATTTTTGTTAGGAAGGAACTAGAATGATGAGAATCGAAGAACATATGTTTTTATTACTTCAAAAAAATCTACCTTATTTACATAAAGTCCAACTTACCACTACAAATACCAATAGATGATTTCAATTTGGTTTTGTAAAATTCAAAATCTTTTCACTTTCTTATATATTCTTCCTTTTTATCGAAACGTTTTTCATCCTTTTTTCATTCTTCATGTTATTCTCTTGCAACCAAGTAATTATCAGGTCCTATTCTCATTTTTTTTGTATTCCTCTGTGACGTGTATTTTGTATTCACATTTCCTCCTTATAAAATGGTGTTCCTATTTTTATTGTCCACATTTTGCTATGTATTTTGTATTTGTTTTGTGTTCTTTTTTTTTTTTTTTTCTCTATCTTGGGTAAGCGAAGCAATAGACTAATGTTCATATAGTTGAAGATTTTGAATAAAATTATCCTACGATCGATAATTAATTTGACAGAGATTGATAAAAAAAAAAAGACAAGTGAAAAATCTAAATTTCAAGAAAATGACAATGGTAATACAAAAGACAATCCAAGAAAAAAATAATAATAATCTTTATGGTGGTCATAAGAAATTTGATTTGAAATTTAAAATAGTTAATTGTTTACTTTGATTTGAAATTTAAAATAGTTATGAGAAATTCAAGTGATAATATTAATTTATTTTATATCAAATAAATTAGTTATAAATTTATATTTTTGAATAAAAATATTTAAATATTATTAAAATTAATTGAAACTTAATATATATATATATGTGTGTATGTATATATTATAATACAAAACATGTCAATATTTTTTTTTGGAAAAATAAGATAAATTAAGAGTTTTTTTAAGGTTATTATTGACTCTCTTGATATTATAATTCATTTTAAATTTTAGTGTAAATAATTTTTAATCTTTCATTCTTTTATAATGACAATAAATAAAAATATTTCAGTTTTCTTAATAAAATCATAATTTAGAAATTACTTAATTATAACAAGTTAAAATAAATTTATGTTGTCATGTCATATTAATTTTAAAAAAAATATGTTTATTTTTTTTATTCTTTTTAAGTTTTAAATTTTTTAAATAATAAAAAATATTATTTTCTAATAAATAATTTTTGTTGTGCATCCACGGAAATATGTACTAGTTAAATGAGTATAGAACAACAATTTAATTGAAAATCATCTTTAGTCATTTCTTTATTATTTTTATTTTTATAACAATTTTATGTTAATATTATTCTTTTAAGTTTTTACTTACGAAAATATCAGAACTTATGGCTAATTTAAACAAAATAATAATATTTTTCATATGTGAATTCTTTATAATTAATTGATTGTCTTTTTTAAATATAAAAATATTTTTTTCATTCTTAAAACTTGATTTTCTTTTACTTTTATATCTTCATTCTACATAAGGTTTATATAATATAATTAACTTGAACATAAATATTTTTCTTGTACATGTTTTTCTTGTGGATTTTTATGCAAATTTTTTTCATGAATTTTGTAAAAAAGAAATCATAATTTTCTTTGAGATCGGAAGA
>JAMLFT010009986.1:0-12230 GCA_026544285.1 Pachyrhizus erosus
ATTTTTTCTAATACTTATTTCTATTTAGAATTATTAAAGAATTTTGATTTGACTGATATAATATTTTGTAAATTTAAATTTATAAATTTGTTCATAGTCTAGGAATTAAAAATCAATAATATCAATATATTAAAATGAAAAGTAGGAAGTTACAATTATACCCTCCTAAAGGAAAATTTCGTCGTCAAAATTTGTACCTTTGTTTAAAATAGTTGAGGAAATAATTCTCTCCTTTTGTCTTCCAATTCCCATGTTGCTTCCTTTGTATCTTTAGAGTTCAATTGAACTTTGACCAAATGGATATCCTTTCCTGTTAGTTGCTTGACTCTTCGATCTTCTATTCTTATTAGTGTGGCTTCATAGGTTAGATTTTCACTTATTGACACATGATCAAACTGTAACACGTGTGACAGGTCGGGAATATATTTTTTAAGTTGAGATACATGAAAGAAATTATGTAAATTGGCCAAATATGGTGGTAAGGAAATTTGGCATGCTACTAGGCCAATCCTTTTAAGAATATGATATGGGCCAATGAACTTAGGAGTGAGTTTCTTGGACTTCAAAGCTCTACCTACGCCTTTAGTGGGCGTTACTCTTAAAAAGACATGTTTTCCTTTTGTAAATTCTAGGGATTTTTTTTTTATCATAATAACTTTTCTGGCAATCCTGTGTCGCTTTGAGCTTCTCTTGAATTACTTTCACCTTATCAGTGGTTTGTTGTAAAATCTTTGCACCTATTAGGAGTAAATCTCATGTTTCAAACCAGCATAAGGGTGTTCTGCACTTTCTTCTATAGAGTGCTTCATATGGAGGCATCCCTATACTTGTATGGTAACTATTATTATAAGTGAATTCTACAAGTGATAGAGCTTCATTTCATCCTCCTAGTTGTTCTAAAACCTAAGCTCTTAACAAATCCTCTAGGCTCTGGATAGTTCTTTTTGTCTGACCATCTGTTTGAGGGTGATAAGTTGAGTTGAGTTTTAGTTTAGTTCCTAATGCGTTCTAGAGACTATTCCAAAATCATGAGGTGAAACGTGGGTCCCAATCAAAGACAATACTTGCAAGGACTCGATGTAATAGCACTATTTCCCTTAAATAAATATGGGTAATCTTTCTAATGACTAACAGATATTGATGGGTAGGAAATGGACATATTTGGTTAGTTTATCTACAATTACCCATATTGCATCATGTCCATTGGTAGTTCGAGGTAGTCCTATAACAAAATCCATTGATATGCTATCCCATTTCCACTTTAGGATTTGCAAGGGTTGGAGGTGACCTAATGTCTTTTGATGCTCTACTTTAGCCTTTTGACAAGTAAGGAATGCAATCACAATTTACTACATCTCTTTTTAATCCTTTCCACCAAAAGGTTTTCTTTAAGTCTTAGTACATTTTGGTGAGACTTGGGTGGAAATTGAGTTGGCTATTATGGGCTTCTTCCAGTATTAATTTCCTTAGTTCTGAATTTGACGGAATGCAAATTCTACCATTGATCTTGATAATTCCATCTCTATCTTTCTGATATGCATCATTTAGATCAAGAAGTTCTCATAGGGTGGAATCTTCACATTGTTCTTTCTTGATTTGTTATAGGAATTTATTGGTGATAGTTAATGTTAATAGGAGTAAACTTCTAGGGCGCAACTCTATAGCTAAATTCAAATTTCTAAAGTCTTCAATTAATTTACGCTCTTCTACCATTAACATAGATAAATGTAATGATTTCCTACTTAATGCATTTGCCACCACATTAGCCTTGCCGGGATGATATGATAATTGAAAGTCATAATCCTTTAGGAATTCCATCCACCTCCTATGTCTCATATTCAATTTTTTTTATCAAATAAATATCGTAGACTCTTGTGATCACTAATTACCTCAAATCTACATCCATAAAGGTAATGTCTCCAAATCGTTAAAGAAAATACTCTTACTAGGTGTACATGGATTTATCTAAATCTAAAGTATGACAAGACAAAAAATTGATACTAATGTAAAACACTTAAGCATTTGAATGGATGTCACCCTAACTAGATCAACTGGCTAACTAACTTTTCTTAGTTATTTTTAGCCACCTTGAAGAGAAAAAAGAAATCTTTTGAACAATTTATTCACTTGTCTTAAATTTATTGATATGACCAAAGGAATGCTTGAATTTGATAGTAGTTGAAGAGGACAGCTTCACCCGCTATTCCATATATAATTTGTCAAATTCTTCTGCTACAAACTAAATTTGTGTTAGGTGTCATATATGAAAATCTTGTGTGCATGTTACAATTAGGATATGAAAATTTGGAAACAAGGATGCATGAAGCCACCTATAAAGTATCTTATAAACTTCTCAACGTTCTTTGCATTTGTTACTATTATCTTGTCATTGTATGCATTACACAAACCAATACCTATTGTAGCTTGTGGTAAAAGAGAAAAAGCAGGAGATGAATGCATTTATGTTCAAAGGCGACCTCCTTGTCCTGTACTTGCAGAGTCTAAGACTCTCCTTGTCCTCTCCATATTTTAGATACAGATTAAGGATATCAATATTGTTTTCTTTCCTATGGATTTCTTTTCTATTATTTTTATTCATTCAAACAACTAATAAGATATGTCATTTATTTAACCTATAATCCAATTTTGTACAAATTATAGACATGTGCAACATAGGGTTGTATTAAACATAAATTGTGATTGTGTTAAGTTGTTTCATCCAACACAAGATTAGCACCAAGACACAGATATTGTGATCTTCTTAATTACTAGATATTTTTGTTTTATAGAATTTCTCAACTTCACATAGATACTTCACAATAAGATAATTGAATTCTTACAAATTCTCCTATGTCTCTTTGGGTCTTCCAACACTATGATGTTATAATTTATTTTTGTAATGCCCTTTTTTAGTTACTTATGATAATTAAGATATTTTATGCAGATACCTATAGCGCAGGAAAAGTTTATAATAACTTAACTCGTCAAGGAAATTATAATTTGACAATAACATATCAATTCTCATATTTTTAATTCTTGTTCTTTACAACTTAATTAAACAAGATGAATAAAGTCATAGGTAAACTTAATATTACATGATTATAATATTCTAGATAACTAAGCAAAATATCTCCTTAATCATTCTTTATTTCTAATTGGATCTAGTTAGATTCTTTTGAGGGATCTTCTTCTTTTATAGAATCTTTTATCCCATTTGGATCATTTGCTTGGACTTATCCCATTGAAGATTGTGGAGGTTGAGGAGTCTATGGTCATTTTTGTGTGGCTAGAACTCTTGTGAACCTAGGTGGCAAAGTTTAGGGTAAGACTATTGGTAGGTCTACATGATGGAATTGCCAAGGAACTTCAACATTATCTTGTCTGAAAGCAAACCGAACGTCTCACACAAATGTATCATCTCCTTAGACTTTATCATAGGTCCACCTTCCTTCTAAGTGTATTACGGTTAGATGAAATAGTGGTTAAAATTCATCTGCCATTTAAACCTAAAAAGATAGGGGGTGTAGGAGTGAGTCATCTATCCTAAGCTTATACCTAGACTAATTCTAAAAGCTTTTCCCCTAACTTTTTGTGCAAAAGGGTTAAATTACAAATTTTATCTTTTAGGGGTACTTTGGTAAATTTAGAAAAAATAATTTTCAATTAATTTTCATCAAACTTTTTGAGAAAAATTGCTTTTATATTTATGCATAGAAGTAGAGCCATCTTCTATACTTGTTTCAAAATTTGAATGAATAAAATGGTAGAGAAAATTAAAAAAGAAAATAGCATAGGGGTATTTTGTTAATTTTTCCTACTAGGGGTAAAATGGCTATTTAGTGTTTTTGATCATCTTCCTCACCCCTCTTTTGATTTTGGCTTGAACCAAGTTTGAATTTTTCCATTTCTTGTTCTTTTTCGTTCCTAAATTCATTGTTTACAAATTTGAACTTACAAAACTCAAATTACTTAGAGGAATCATCTTCCTCTGAAAATTTTAAAAAAATTCAAAGTAGAATGTCAAACCTTCACCTTTGCTCAATTCTCCAATTTCTTTCATGATTATTGGTAATTCTCTACCCAGAATAACTCGAATAACATTTATAAAGGTTACAGAACAACCAATTTCATCAGAATTTATATATAAACATGAAATTGAATCTTTGTTCCTAAGAATTTTAAAACTTTTGATTTCAATTTTTATTTGATTAATTTGATCATCTAAGAGTGTCAAATTGTTAAGAAACCAAATTCACAACATTCAAAATGATTCTATGAAATAATTTTAAAGAAAAGATGGCTCCTCCTACCTTTATTGAAGTTTTCCAACAAGGCTCCGACGAAGCTCTGGTGAAGCTACGAAATTGCAATTCCTTGGACAATTCTTCAAATTTCTTTTACAAAATCGTTTTATGAACGATTGCAGAGCTGATAGAATTGAAATGGGGCAATGGGAGTGAGGAATCGAGAACTTTGAGGAGAAGCTCTTTTCATTTTCTTCTCTGATTTCAAATTTCTTGAGTATTTATAGGCATTCTCCTGCCTTCTTCCTTCAAGTCGAAGCAACCATAGTTTGTAGGGAAACTAGCTAGGGGTTGCAAGTGTGGGTAGTTCAACTTTGGTCAGACAACTTAGTAATAGAGGGTTAGCTTGAGGTAGGGTGTGACGAAGTTGCTTCAATGGTGGCAAAGTGTTTTTAGGAAATCTTAAATAGATTTTAATTTTTAAAAATAGCAGTGATAGGCCCAGCGGTCAAATGGAAATCCCTGCATCCATTAACCAGTTTTGACCCCAATGTCTCTACCTTCTATTTCGTCCCAAGCCTTTTGTGCATTTCACGTTTTATCTTCTTTTAACCACGTGCCTATACCTTTTATATTTGTGGGGCCATTATCTGTTAACCGAAAACAGGTAGCCTAATTGGCTAAAACTCTACCTCCGCTTCCCTTCTCCTAGGATCAAATTTGCTTACCCTTTTTTTGTTTTTCCCTTCTTTTTTTTTCTTTTCCTTTTTCTTTTCTTTTGTCTTTTTTTCCTTCTTTTTCTTTCAATTTATGTTTTGATTTTTAATAATACTATTTTCCATTTCTAAATTTTTTTAAAAAAAATCCTAAAACTTAATTACATTTTTCTCATATTAATTTAAAATTTTCTTTTCCCAATTATTTATTTTATTGGATAAATTTGAAATATTTATTTATTTAATTGTATTAAATTCCCAAAAATTTATTTTTATTTTTTTGAAAATTGTATTCTAATTCTATTTTAATTCTCCTCATTTTTATTCTTACCTTTCCTTATTTTGATTTTTATTTTATTAAAACATTATGAATTAAATTTCTATTTGGAAATTAATTTACTTTTTCCATCCTTTTAAGTTTATTTAAATTTTTTTGACTAACTATATTCTTTTAAACTTCTCTTTCTTGTCTCTCATTTCCTCTTTCTCTTATTTTCTAAACAATATTTATTGGGTGATTTCTTTTTCTTAGGAATTTAAATTCCTAAGTCCTATTTTAAATAAATTAAATTATAAATGGAAAAGGGGATAGATCTTAGAAAATTAAATTTGTCATTATATCAAAAGTCAGGATGTTACAACTCTTCCCCCCTTAAAGAAATTTCGTGCCCAAAATTTGTACATCTAAAACAAATGGGGCTATAATTCTCTAATACTATCTTGCTCCCAAGTTGTGTCTCCTTCATCTACTAGATTCCAAACTACTTTGACCAAGTTGATACTCCTGCCTTGTAATTGCTTTACTCTTCATTTTGTGATCTTGACAGATGAAACATAGTATGTTAGATTTTCCCTAATTGTCAGATAATAAAGTTTTATGGCATGGCTTGGGTCAAGAATATATTTTCTAAGTTGGGATATATGGAATATATTATGCAAATTGGCCAAAGAAGGTTGTAAGGCTATTTGGTATGTGATTGAACCAATTCTTTTCAAGATTTGGTAGGGTCCTATAAATTTGGGTGTAAGCTTTTGGGACTTTAGGGTTCTACCTATACTGGTTGTTGGTGTCACTTTTAGAAAAATGTGTTCTCCCTCTTGGAATGCCAAATGCTTTCTCGTCTTGTCATAATAACTCTTTTATTGATCCTGAGTAGCCTTAAGCTTATTTTGGATAAGTTTCTCTTTTTTTGTAGTCTGTTGTAATATTTTAGACCCAAACAATAGTGAATCTCCTGCCTTGAACCAGCATACTGGAATTTTGCATTGTCTTCCGTACAACGCCCTATATGGAGTCATTCCTATACTTGCTTGATAACTATTATTGTATGTGGATTCTAGCAATGGTAGAAATTCATTCCAACTTCCTTTTTGTTGAATCACACAAGCCTTCAATAGACCTTTGAGGGATTGTACTGTCCCTTTTGTATGTCCATTAGTTTCAGGGTGATAGGCAGAATTGAGTTTCAACTTTGTTCCCAAAGCTTCTTGTAAGCTTCCCCAAAACCTTAAAGTGAATCGATGATCTCTATCTAATACTATACTTGAGGGAACTCCATGTAATATAACTATCTCTTTAAGATACAATTAGGTCAATTTCTCTAGAGAGTATCTGTATTGATGGGTAAGAAGTGTGTAGTTTTGGTAGGGCAATCCACAGTTACCCATATGGCATCGTGTCCAGTAGAAGTTCTTGGTAATTCTATTACAAAGTCCATAGAAATACTATCTCATTTTCATTCGAGAATCTTGATGGGTTGAAGGTATTAGGAAGGTTTTTGATGTTCTACCTTAGCCTTTTGATAAGTTAGACAGGCAATAACAAACCTTGTTACATCTCTCTTTATTCCTTGCCACTAGAAACTTTTCTTGAAATCTTGGTACATCTTCATTGTTCCTGGGTGGAAACTAAGTTGACTTTTGTGCGCCTCTTCTAGGATTGTCCTTTTCATTTCCTCATTTGGAATACAAATTCTCCCGTTCATCCAGATTGCGCCATCCATTCTTAGTTGGAATTATTTTTCTTGGTTTCCATCAATCACCTCCAACCTCTCTTGTAGGGTTTAATCCTTCTATTATTCTTCGTTGACTTGTTATAGGAAGTCACTTGTCATGGTTAGAGTTCCTAGGTATAGCCTTCTAGGGCATATTTCCATTACTAAGTTAAGGTTTATAAAATCTTCCATTAATTTTAACTCTTCGACCATCATTGCCGAGAGATGTAATGACTTTCTGCTGAGTGCATCGGCCACTACATTCTCCTTTCTCAGATGGTAGGATAGTTCAAAATCATAATCCTTTAGGAACTCCATCTAGTGTCTCTGCCTCATGTTTAGCTCCTTTTGATAAAAAAAGGTATCTTAGGCTTTTATGATCGCTGAAGACTTCAAATCTCACCTCGTAGAGATAGTGTCTTCAAATCTTGAGGGCAAAAATAATTGCAGCTAATTCCAAATTGTGGGTTGGGCAGTTTCCTTCATGCAGGCGAAGTTGTCTTGAAGCATAGGCTATCACTTTTCCTTCTTGCATTAATATGCAACCCAAACCTTGGCGAGAGGCGTCAAAGTAGACATTAAACTTCTTCTCTAGATCAGGCAAAGTTGAGATAGGTGCGGTAGTTAATCTTGTCTTTATTTCCTGGAAACTATCTTTGCAGGCCTGATCCTAATTGAAGGCTTGGCCTTTCCATGTTAGCTTCGTTAAGGGTAAAGCTAGCTTAGAAAATCCTTTAATGAATTTTTTGTAGCAGCTTGCTAAGCCTAGAAAATTGCTTATCTTTGTGACTGTTATGGGATGGTTCCATTACATTACTAGTTCTACCTTGGCGGGGTCCATTGCTATTCCTTCTTTAGACACCACGTGTCCCAAAATATTAGTTGCTTCCAACCAAAACTTACATTTTGAGAATTTGGCATATAGTTGACATTCTTTTAAGATCTGCAGCACAATCCTTAGATGCTTCGCGTGTTCTTTGGGACTTTTTGAGTATATCAAGATATCATCGATAAAGATTACCACAAACTTGTCCAAGTACTCGTGAAAGATTCTATTCATGTAATCCATAAATACTGTAGGAGCATTTGTCAATCCAAAAGGCATGACTAAATACTCATAATGCCCATAATGTGTACGAAATGCAATTTTAGGAACATCTTTCTTTACCTGTATTTGATGATATCTGAATCGTAGAACTATTTTAGAGAATACTTATGCTTCCTTCAGGTGATATATGAGGACATTGATTTTATGGAGTGGATATTATTCTTGATGGTCATCTTGGTTAGTTGGCAGTAATTGATACATGATTGCATGCTCCCATCTTTCTTCTTCACCAATAATACTGGTGCTCCCCAGGGTGATACATTAGGTTTGATGAACTTCTTATCCAACAAATATTCTAATTGGCTTTTGACTTTTGCCAACTCTTTTGGTGACATTCGGTATGACGGGATGGAGATTGGGTTTGATTTAGGAATAAGTTCAATGGAAAATTCTACTTCTTGTTTTGGGGGTAATTCTAACACATCGTTGGGAAAGAATTTGGGAAATTCTTGAACAATTGAAAGATTGTGGACATCCAGTTCCATTTTTTCTTTCATGGAGAACAACGCCATGAAGAATTGAAAATCTTTCTTCTTTCCTTCTTCTCACTTATATTATAAGGATTCAGGATCTAAGGTTCAAAAATTTAGTGCTTTATTGTGACAATCCAGGATGATATGGTTAGAAGATAACCAATTCATCCTTAATACTAGATCCAAGTTGGATAGGCATAGGCAGATTAGGTTGATTTGAAAATTTCAGCCTTCTAAGCTTACTAGATAGTTTAAATAGGCTAGGCTAGTAATTATAGGTTTATTAGTAAGGTTATTTACAGTTAGTTCATATGGTAAAGGTGTCAAAGCTAGGTATTTGGCACAATCATAAGATACGAAAGAATGAGTAGCACTAGAATCATAAAGTACATCTAAAAGTTTATCGTGCATGATACACTTACTATAGATTAGGTCATTGGTCATTGTTGCTTCTGATCCATCATGGTAAAAACCCTTCCTACTACCTTTGTCTTTTCTTAACTTTTTGTTGGCTTCTTAGCGCTTGATGCTTCCTATTTTGGAGACCAACAATCTTTGGCCAAATGCCTCATTTTCTGACAATTGTGGTAGGTGATATTATTTTAAGGGAAATCCCTTAGATAATGTGGTCCACCGCATTTGAAACATTTTATTGGCATATCGATTGCAAGATCTTCCTACAAATGGATTAAGTCTAATGATTTTCTCCCATGAGTTAGTGGACTCTAATAGGGTTTCTTTGAATGTACGAAGTTTCTTTTAGGATGTTTTTGTGGCCCTTCAGCTCTCCACTACATTCTGCGAATATTGGAATCGTCTTCATAAATTCTTCATTTACTAACTAGTGTTGGAAAGTTAGTAATTTGGAGATATCCTACAACCTACTTTATTTAAGCCCTTAATCTATTTTCAAATTGGGAGCATATTGCCTACCCATTCTTGGTTCCAAAGTATGACCAAAATTTGAGTAACTCATCAAACTTTGCAGCATACTCTCTCACTAACATACTCCCTTGTTTTAATTTCAGAAATTCCATTGCCTTTTTCTATCTGTAGTTAGTAGGGAAATTGTTATTTTGGTCTCCTTCTGGATTAAAGGAATCATTAAATAGGGTGAATTGTTTCCTCTGAAGGTTATCGGTCCCTAGTATTCTATTGGCTCATCACTTCTATCTTGGGTTATTCATTCCAAAATTTGTGTTATGCGGTCCAACACTTATTGGTTGTTCTTGCTCAAGGATCTTCTTGCCATGATGTCTTGTCATGGAACAGATAATCCCAACATTACTAATCGATTCCTAGTAACTTATAATGCACACAATGTTAAATTCATCCTAACTATTCGCATGATTTTATTGATCAATTTGTTATCAGTTTTGACACTAGTACCCAAGTAGTGAACGTAGTGGTCTCTACCTAATCTTATAGTGTTTCTCAGGCTCTAAGGGATCAAACTGCTCTGATACCAACTAATTGTAATGCCTTTTTAGTTACCTTTGTTAGGGGAATTACAATTAACAATATCGTATCACTTCCCATAATTTCATTTCATGTTCTTTACAACTTCATTAAAACAGATAAATAAAGTCATAAGTAAACTTAATATTATATTATTATAATATTCTGGATAACTAAGCAAAATATCTTCTTAATAATTCATTATTTTAAGGTTTCAAGTATAAGTTTCTTTTCATAGTAAAGTTAAATATATCTAATACGACAACATATTAACATGCCTATTTAAAAGTTTGTTTAAGAATTTCACATTTATTAAAGTTGTACAAAAAGGGTATTTAGTAATTTTATAGAAGAAAGTAGTTTAGTCATCATAATTATATAAAATAAATCTTCCTCGTAATCTTAAACAAATATTGCATTCTTTTATTTTCAAAATATTTATCTATTTTTACAAATTTCCCTAAGTTTACTAACCAAGGACATTTTGGTCATTTTTAATGAAAATTTAAATTTTTGAGATAATGTGTCATTTTTCAAACTTTACAAACTTCGGGAACTTAGTAATATCAATATAAGATATCCTAACTAATTTTCCTTGAATTTAAACAATAATACTCAAAAGTTTCAAAGGAAGGGTATTTTGGTCATTTTTCACAAATTGTTCAATTCTTGTGTGTATTTATTCTTAAATCTGAATTTCAAATTGAGTCTAAGTTTGATCAAATCATTCTTAAAGAGTTTCTAGTCATTCCATGGTCATATTAGGTAAATAACACTAAAAATTAACATTTTCGAAACAAGGGGTATTTTTGTCATTTTTATAAAATTTTCAACTTTCTAAAATTAATACATACATATTTAAATTAGGACTTGCTAAAACACAAGATAGATTTCCTTTTTATTCTTTCTTGGACTAAATAGAAAAAATTCAGAAAGTATGGCCTAGGGGTATTTTGGTCATTTTTTGCCTTAAGGGCAAAATGGTCATTTGACCAAGGTTATCTTCAACGTCGAAATAGAGGCTTTATTTTTGGTTCAAAATTTATTTAAAATGTAATTTTCCCTTCTCTTGTTCATGCTGGATTCATCTAATCAACATTCAATCACAAACTCATGCATTTAAACAATATTAATTTAAATTTACAGAAATTCAAGCTTCTAATAGATAACTTAAGCAGAGAAAACTTTTGTTTTCGTTCAAAATCGATTATCTATTTTTCTTGTCAATTTGGGTGAATCATTATCCAAAAAGGTTCAATTACCTTTCCCTAACCTTAATCTAACTCAAACGGGGATAATAACATGAAGAACAATAGGTGAAATATTTGTCATTTTTCATAACTTTGAATTTAAAATTCAAAATTGGTTTTGATGAATTAATGGAGTTCAGTGTGTCAAATTCTCAAGAAACCAAAATCCATTATCATAGAATGATTCTATTAATTGAAATTGACCAAAGATTAACTTATAAATTCTCAAGAAACCAAAATCTTGTGAAGCTTCAGCAAACATTCAAATTCGCGATTCCTTGTTGGTTTCTTATAATTTCTTCAACAGAACTAATGCTTGAGGTATTATGAAGCTTCTGAGATTGAAATGGAGTCTTTTGGTTGAGGGGTAAGTAAGAATCGAAGAGAAGAATTCTTCTGTGATTTGAGTTTCATAGCTTGACCTCATGGCTTTTTATAGTGTTTCCCACTACCATTCATGGCTTATTTTATTTCTTTAGGCTAGTCGTAGTTTCGCTAAGTCACAAGGCTAGGTTGCTAGGCATAGGCAGTGAGTTGCAAGAAGCTTCGAAGCTTGGAAAGGAGCTTCCATGGCGGTTGGGGACGAAGGTGCAGGGGAAAAGGTTATAGGGTTAAATAAGCCTAGAATGCCAACGATGGGCGATGGACCTAGTGGTCTCAATGAGAACTCTACTCTTCCTACCTTCCTCTATTGTGCCTAAGAAGGCGAGTTCGAACCCAACTAACACCCTTTTAGTTTTTTTCCACTTTTTAGTTTATGTTTCATTTATTTATTTAATCTTTATATATTATATATTACGCTAATATGCTACCCTAGTGGGTAGCTTAGTTGGTAACCAAAATGCATTCTTCTTCTCCTTCGCGCTCCTAGATTCAAGCCTTCCCCACCACTTTTGTTGTTTCCTTTTCTTTTCCTTTTTCATTTTCATTTTATCATTTTCTAATTTTATTTTAAATTTTACTATTTTTTGTTCTATAATTTTTCCA
>JAMLFT010009987.1:0-12230 GCA_026544285.1 Pachyrhizus erosus
CTTTTCAATCATCTTATATTTCTTTTAATGAACAATATATAATATTTTTCAATTTAAAAATTAAAAAAAATATTTTATCTTTTCAAAACCCTTTATTAAAACATAATTTTAAGATTATACAAAAAATAGGCTCTTAAGATCAAGTCATAAGAAATATTTTAATTTAAATATGAATAATATATTTTTAACTAACTCACAAAAGAAATTAAATTTTGACTCAATGAATTAGAGAACACCTAACTCGAAAACACCCATTATCTAGTTAATATACACTTAATGGTAGTCACACACCATGAACAATATTAGATTCACTGAATTGGAGGACACTCATGATCTCTTATCTAAAGAAAAAAAAAATGAACCTATAAAATAAAATAATTTAAATGAATACAAAAGAGTTATTTTCTCATAATTTTTTAAATAAATAAACAAAAAGTGAAGCTATTTTATATATTTCTATAATTTTTTTAAAATTTTAAATAAGTATTTTATAATTCAAAAGATTTTAAACTATGAAGATTAATTAAAGAAATTAAGGGGTTAAGGCACATTGGTCCATAGTCACTAGTGAAACGACGCGTTTAAAACCATAAAGAGTTGGAGATGGCCTACGGCGGTGCTGCGTTGTTCCGCTACGGTCTTCTTCTCTGAATCGTGTTAGGTTTTGCAGAATTGAATTTGAGTTTTACTGCTATATATACCATACAACCATTCTATTTATCTCCAAATTCTTCCATTCTTTCCTTTGGTAACTCGCCAAATCAAATCATTTTCGACCGCTTCCAGCGATTCGGTACGATATTTCATTCCCTCTTTCTATTTATCTATTGCTAATATCTTAGTCTAGTCATGATTTGTGGCATGCTATTTTGAAATCCTGTCATAACCATTCTTTTGCGTTCCCAATTTTCCTTGAATCTAGCTATTTGGGATGAGAATGAAGTGAAATGACTCTTATCTGAGAAGGTGAAATGACTTTAATTTTCTCGAATCATTTCGATTTAGTGTACGTTTGGTTTGGATTTCAGTTTCTAAACTTAAGTTCGTAAAAGTATCTCAAATCTTTCTTTTTTTTTTAATTAGAGTATTCAGGCAAAAATTTTATTTTCTAAACTACTTTCCAAGTAATCAAACAAGATTTTAAACTGATTTTATTCTCAAATATACTTCTGAAACCCTATTACCGGAAATCCAAATACACCCTTATACAAATGGAATAGTGATTTGTTTGAGAAGGTGAAACTGAAACCTAATAACAATATTGCTCTCTACATCATCTATGTTTGCCCAAGTAGATATTTGGGATATTCCATGTGAATGAAATTGAGCTAGCTTTCATTCATTTCTTCCTTTGGCTTCAATGAATAGTTTAATGTTTATATAAAGGGGAGTGTACCTCGAGAAGATGGATCCTGATAATGACAACCACTATGTACTTTGAAGATGGAACGAAACCACGTAAACAAATGACATTCTCAAATGATTCTGATTTGCCTCTTTCTGACAGTGATTCTTGCAAACCGGATATTTCACTGCAAGCAAGCAAGCAAGCAACTGTAATGGGTATAATCAGGAGTAGCATCTCTTTCATTGCAGGGACTGCCTTTGGGGTTTACTTGGCTCAGAATTATCAAATTCCTAACCTCAGGAAGTTAGCTGACACTGCCTTGTTACAGGCAAAGCAAGTTGAGGAAAAATATCGCAAGTCTAAGAAGAAGGGCGGTGGTGATGATTAACTATGATTAGGATTTAGAATCCACCACCCCACATTGAATCAGGTTCTTGTTTTTGTATTTTTGGTTTTTTAGGTTTTGTTCTGCATCTTATGGGATCGGGTATCTTAATTAACTAGAGTACTTGGAAAACACAATTTAGTGGAAGATCTTTACAGAAGGAAGTGTTCTTTGCATTTATAAACTTGCTATTAAATCCAATTTTCACGGGAAATGTCATCATTCTTTTGTCTTGTTCCAAATTTTGATTTCACATTACAAGTTGAAGAAGTGTCATGCGAGTTATACTCAGATTCTTAATTATTGGATAATGTTTGCTCCGAGTCAGAAATTTGTTTAATGGTAATCAGAATTGTATAGTCCAGGGGGTGTTATGTCTGTAATGACAATTAAAATCATTATTTTGTTCTGTTGCTCTTGGTGATGATATCTGATTGAGATTTGTTCTGTTTAACAAAATACATGTTTAATGTGTTGTGGAAAAGTGAAGTAAGCCGATCAAGCATTTGTTTTTTCTATGAATTCCTTTAAGTGATTAATTGATTTGGATTGGTAGATGGTGCTAGAGGCGATCATCGAATCTATTGAATTAAGGAGACTTGGATTATCAATTGCTGATCTAAAACGGGGTCTTCTTACTTCTAGCAATTCATATAAATGTATGTATTTACTGATTTCGGAATCAACGTGTTTCACTCAGTTATAAACGAATTAAACTAAGCACCTGGCGAGGTCTCATTCCATGTACATTTATTTTTCTTTGAAAAAAGGAATGCATAAACAGTAAGACATATAATAAAAATAACAAAAAAATCAAATATATCATCTACATGTCATTATATTGTTAATAATAATATAACTTTTCAAATATAGACTATGAAAAATAAATTTATATAACTTCATAATTATATTTATATATTTTTTCCTGATATGTTTTTGGAAAAGACATGTTTGTTTCTCTTTTTGGCTAAAAATGTCACATTAAAGAAGGAAAATATAACTAAAATTTGTATGCATTAAAGGAAGAATTAGAACATAAAAGTTCACAAAACTTGTATCTCATAACAAAATTTTTTTGAAGCCTGTAGAAAGATTAGAAATGAGGTTTATGAAAAATTATATATTATTGGACAATCAATTTCTTATTACTTTATGAATAATTATTTTTAAAATCGATCAAATTGTTTTATTATTTATTCTGTAAAGTCATATTGTATTTATATTTAAACTATTATATCTTCAAATATTACAGAGATAGCATGTAACTTGCTTGAAAAAAATATGATTTTTTTGTAATAGTGTTGGATCTCTTAATGACTTGATTTTTGACAAGGTGATTAAATATCACGTATATACGGTGGTAAAAAAATGTTTACTAAACGTTATAGGAAAAAAAAAGTACTTGTTCTAATAATTTTATCTTTTTTTAAATAAACATTTTATATTTTAATTTTGTCCAAATTTATCCATAAATTATATCTCATTTGTAAACAAATTTTATAAACTTTAATTTTGTTTCAATTGATCTTTATTTAAACTTTATTATTTTTTGAATAAATATCTTTAACTTTAACTGAATTCTAATTGGTTTTTAAAATTTATCTTTTTAACAAATAATTATTTTATCAAATTAAAGTTAAATTACTTATCTTAAATGTCAATTATTCATTTTTTCTTTCTTTGGTTACAACTCGTTTTTTACATATTAAATTATAATAAAAAAATATGAATTTAAAAAGAAATAATAAAAATAATTAAAAAAAGTATTTGTTTATTTTTTATTATAAATTTTAATATTTAGAAAAATTATTTACAAAAATAAAATTAATAAATAATTGAAATTGAAAATACATAAATGATTGATATGTAAAAAGGGTTTAATTTCAAGAAGTTGAAATCAAGGTACTTATATGTAAAAAGGGTAATGTTTAATAATAAATTAAAAAGCAATTAAACTGCTATGTGTTTATTTATAAATAAAACAAAATTTAATCATTAATTATGATAAAATAAAAGTTTAAAATATTTGTTTTAAAAAATAAAATTAAAAATAATTAAATACTATTTTTCTTACATTATATTAATTCGTAACAAAATTAACTAATAAAATATACACGTTGTCAAAATATTTTAAAAATTAATTTTAGTTAATCTCTATAAACATTTAATATTTTTAATTTTTATATTATTAAAAATGACATGACTGTAGTTTTTATCATAAACTTAAAATATGTATTTTTATTAAAATATAAAAATTAAAAATTAAAAAATCATTCATTTAGTTTTTATAATTACACGAATTTTATTTTTTAATCTTTACACATAAAAATTATTTTTTTTAATTTTTATATAAATTATTTTAACATTATTTTAGTCTTTATCATTATAAAATAATAAAAATTGAAAAATAACATTTATGTAATTACAAGAATTTAAAAAGATAAAAAAGTATTTATAAAATTTATGCCATTATAAAGATGAAACGAATAATCTAACTAACATTTTTTAAAACTAGAAACATATTTTAGCCACGAATGTATTAATACAGAAGTCTTGAAAAATTGTATTTTGTTTGTTTTTTTGCATCTAAACTTACAAGACTGAAGAACACAAATATAAGCTGAATTGGATAGGGAACCTACACATAGGGAGAAAGAATTGAGCAGTAAGAAGCTTACATGGGGGTTGAAAGATGGAATTGAGAGGAAAAGAGAAAAAGTGCTAAATGGAAAGAAATCCAAAGGAAGCTAAAAGAGAAGAGAGGAGCAGAGAGCTCAGTCCCCGTTTGAAGAGCAGAGGAGAAGCAGACTTTGGCGTTGAATGTTGAGCAGTAGTTGCAGAGGTGGGAGGAGGAGGAAGAGGATGAACAAGAACGGAGACCTTCATCCCATTGAAGCATTGGCCATTGCCACAAATGAAGTAATATCTCTTGGCCTTATTCAGGGGTATGAAATCCTTGCCACTACTCCAATTCCCCACTGCCCCTTCTGTAGTGCAGTTGTCATACCCGGTTTGGTTCACCTCAAACACATTGTATTGGTTTTTTTGGTACCTGAAAGCTATAAAAAAATGCAACAAGACCCTTTTATACATACCATACCAAATATAGAAACTATGTTCAGATCTGTAAGCTTTAGTGAAGAATCTAACATAACTACATGTGCACATGTTGTTTAGTGAAGAAGGATCTATAACCAATTATACACACAGCCTTCTCCTAAAATAAAAAATAAAATAAATAAAAAAAATCTATACAGACAGGCTTGATAGAAAGCTGGAACTGAGAGACAAAAGAGTGAGAGAGAGAGAGACTAACATATCAGGTCGCCGACATAGAAAGTGTGGTTGTTAGCCCAAAGAGTGTAGTTAATGGCAGGGTTCCAGCCACGATTGGCACCCACAATGTGGTCCGTGGCGGTGACAACGACGGAGATGAGTAGCAAGACACCACATCTGAGCTTCCATGAGGCTCCCAATCCCATCTCTTTACTTTCGGCACTGTTGTGTTGTGTTGTGTTGTGTTGTGTTGTGTTGTGTGTGTGCGCTTTCGACTCCTTAGCTTAGCTACTATCACTATGTCTATGTATTGCAAAGGAAAGGAACCTCAACGGTAGACGACAACAATTATTGCTTTTGGGCCCCAATAAACTTGGTATTTCCAGAGACAGTGCTGCTTTGCTGTATTTGTGTCACTCCACTCCCACCTATTAAATTTTTTACCTTTTTTCTAAATTTATTTATATATAAAAAATATTACATTATTAATATAATTTTAAAATATTTATTATAAAAATCAACAAAATTATCGTAAAATTTATTATGATGAAATAAAAGTGTAAAGATCATATGAGTGCATAGTCAATTTTTGTCTTAAAAAAATATAGAAAAGAAATTATGTTATTTTATTTGGATAATTTTATTATTAAAATGATTTTATTTTTTCTTTGAGACGATAGGGAAAGACATAAAAAAAAAAAAAGATAGGGCTGGGTTGGCGGGTGAGGGTGAGGGTGAGGGTGATAGGGGAAGCAAAGATGAGCAGCGACACGAAAGGCAACAGCGGGTTTAGGTCAAGGTTTCATCACTACCTCTACAGCGGTGACAAGAAGCATGTCTTCGTTGGTTTAACTCTCATCACCGCTGTCTTTACCATCCCATGGTTCCTTATCAACAGAGGTACACCATACACCTTACACCTTCCTTTTTCTATGTCTCACTGCTCTTCATTTTCTTTCTATTCCCAATTGTATCCTTCTAATATACCGTTTGCAATAACCCCAATCTACTTTCTAAATTCCTAATCTGATTAGGGATAATTGATAAAGGAAAAAGGTCAAATATCTTTAACTCAATGTGGCTTGCATTTGATCTTCTTACACTCACTGTCTCAGATCTGTTCTGTTGCTTTACCAAAGTTCATACATATTTCCCTATTCATCTTCTAACATTATATTATATGTGCCCTTTTGCATTTTGCTACTTTTATTACACTTCAAACTCGGTGAAATTTATTTGCCTTTGTTCATCAATTCCCTTCTGGCAATGGCAACACTTGATCCCTTTAGACTTTCACCAGTTTTCAAGCTGAGCTTTTGATGACATTGCTCAATTTTTTTTCTTCCTCTTCCGCTGCATTTGAAACAAGGAAAGACAAGATAGGTAAGGTGTAGGGAAATGCCTAAACCAAAAAATTTTATTTCGTGTCATTAGCTTTTCTCTCCCACCCCCCCTTTTTTTGTTGCCAATAACAATTTGTCTATTGAACAAGAATCGGATGTAGTGGTAAGCAAGCTGCACTTTCCAGGAGAGCCAAAGTTCAAATACTGGGAAAGGAAATTGTTACAAGTGTCCTCTAATCGCACCATTGTCTGAGCCTCTGAGAGATTAGTTTCACATTTGCCCGGGATACCCTGGTCATAGACAAAAAACAATTTCTTAGATATATTCCATTCATCTGCATTCTATGGCATGACCATAAAACTAATAGCTATCCTGACCAAAATGCATTTAATCCATGCTGCTATTTATTTTATGTTTTTTTTATTTGAAATCCAGAAACAAAATTAGACTTCTTAAATAGTCACTGCGCTGCGGTACCTTAAATAATGTTTTCTTTTGGATTGGTTTCTTTAGATTATCACATGTAGATCATTCAAAAGGGTTTTTGATTTATATTTTTCTTATGTACCTCTATTTCATTGCTCATTTAAATACTTAATATATTGAACTTCTTGTTTCCTTGCAGGGACCAAACACCAGTCTCATCAAGATTACTTGGAAAAAGCTGATAAAGCAAGGAGCCAAAGACTTTCATCCAGTTCTGCTTCTGCCAAATGATCTTCATCAGCCTTCTGTTGAAGAGCATACTTTTCTAGTAACACTAAATTAAAAGGCATTGCATGTTTGTTGGATATCCTTTACTCTCTAGTTTTATTCTGTGGGATGGAGATTCATTTTCCTTTTTTCAATGTCCCGTACTGTTAAATTGGTCTTTTATTTAGGATAAAAAAAGAACTAACGATGTATACATTTCCCTTATATAATAAAATTGGTTAGATATGACTTACTTGTTTGAAGCAACATAACTGGATAGGGGGATTTCTTATCATCATATCATTTACGTGTGTGTGCAGACGCAGAATGTCTCTCGTTTGCATATACATTGGTAATAATTTCTGTGCAATGTTTGTAGTAACAATATTCTTCTCAAGTCGTGCATGTTGAAAATCACTAGTTGGTTCCGTGTCTGGATAAAAGAATATATGTTGTTTCCAATTACTGATGCTTCTCGGCTTGTCAATTTTGTTAAACCTGATCGTTGTTTTTCAACAAAAGTAAATACCGTTGCTTTTTCGTCAGGGTACAATAGTTGAAAATACAAAAACTGTTGTTTGTCAATTGGAAAATGTGTGTTACTCCTATGAGTAGACACCGAGGAGAGAAAAAAGGAAAAGAGAGAGAAGGAATAGATATGAAGAGTAATGTGATGTAACAGAAAAAAAATAGAGAATGAGACATGTAAAATGAGAATTAGAACTGTGGGATAAAATATAAGATACAAGCAAATAATGGTTAACAAATTGTCATGGGATTCGTCAAAAGTTGAAAACAGGCTTACTCCCGCAATGAGTTCGATCTGGATGCACTTTAAGTTACTATTTAAAAAACAATACCAAGAGAGTTGGGCATAGCAGAAAACTGGTAAAATAAAATTTTATCAAGTCTTTCAATGATTATATGTTCTTGATAGTTATAACATTCAAGGGTTTTAGTGAAGTTACAAGGGATTCCCCTTTTGTATTTGTGCATCTTACTAGTGTAGAAACTGAAGTGCTATGTTAACTGCTGGTTAAAAATCTAACCAGGCTTTAGTCTTTAAGTATCAAACTGGCTTATGGAACCTCTAATGTAATGGTGGATCTTGAAATACGCCATGGTTGGGTTGCAGCTGCAGCCCAAAAATTTTGGTTCCTCCACCACACGTAGCATTGAGAACACACCTCTTATTAATGCCAAGTTTAACCATGATCACTAGCCCCCAAGTTCCAAAAATGCAACCCCGTACCATGGCTAGAAAAAAAACAAAAAAGTGAACCACTAAACCTGCCCTTAAAAGTATAAGATGCTAGCAAGTTGGTTCTTTAATGAAGGAAAATTGTAAAAAATTGAACTTATATTCCATCAATCACATTAGTTCAACATGGATGGATGTTAGAAACATCATTAGTAAGACGATGACTTGATATGTTAATATAATTAAAATGAAAAATCAAGGGATTGAAATAAAAAATTATTTAAAAAAATCTTTTTTGGCATCCAAATTAATAGGAATAAAATAAAAACATCTTTTAATTTCTCTTATTATTTTCTCTCTCTTGTATTTTTTTTCTTTTTTTCTTTAACATATTATAATTAAGAATGACAAAAAATTTACATCCATAGATATTTGTGGATAAAATCAATAAGAATAAAATAAAAATGATTTTTTTAAAATTTATTTTATTATTTTCTCTATCTTGTATTCTTTTTTTTTTTTTGGTCTACTATAATTAGGAATGACAAAAAAATTCCTATTCATAAATAATGATGGATAAAATTTATCATAAATAGAAAATAAATATCTTTAACGAATACCTATTGGTGATGGATATCGTATTTTTATTGTTCGCTTGTTAAGGAAGTGGAAATAATTATCATAGTATTCATATTCACATGTACTTGTTACTCATTGATGTTAAAATATTTTTTTTTTTTAATATTAAACACTTAAATAATTTTTATTATATTTTTTATTTGTATTTATGTTTTAACTTTTTTTTATTTAGACTTGTATTTTATTTTAGTTTTGTTTGAGCTTATATTTTAGATAGTATTTTTAAATATTTTTGTTTAGATCTCACAAAATATTTTATTTATTCATTTTAAAAAAAAATATTCATTGATATTTTAATTTTGTAGAATATTTGATTAATTTTAGTTATGACTATTATAATTATTTTTAAACAAATATTAGAGTAAATGAAATTTATAATATAAGTATTTTAAAAAAAAAATTAAGCTTTTCTTTTATAAATATCCACACATACCTATAGATAATGTAGATAGATGTTAAAAAAATATGCAGGTATCCGTTTAATGAATATCCACATGGACAACACTATAAACACAAGACAAATATTTATCTTATAGAACAAGTAATAATTGACTATTATTTATGTTTATCTTATCTAGTTATCATTCCTAATTATAACATCTTTATTTTTATTTACTATGATTTTATTTTCTTTGTAATTTACTTCAAGAATTTCAAAGAAGATTCTAAAAATATTGAGACACATAGTCCTATTTAAATCAATGAATATGGTCTAAATTTTGTTTTTGATAATTTTTTCAAATTGGACCTTAAAACAAGCAAAATATTCTTAACAATTAAAATCAATTCCTTTTAGCAAAATAATGTTATATATATATATATATAAAGTTTAGAATAATATATATAACAATAAAAATGATTTTTAAGAATTTTTTGAAATTTGTTTGGAATTTCTTTGCAACATAATAAAAATGTCCCTAGCTGAGAATGTAAGCTCAATCAATGTTTTTAAACTTAGAAAATTTGTAAAATAAAATTAGAATCTATATTTTTTTAGTGAGAAATAGTTTAATAAAATTACTTTGAATATAATTAAACTGAAAATTTCTGGATTATCCTTAATGCTTTTAAAATAATATAAATACTCCTAAGAAGCTAATTTGGCCATCCAATTTACATTACCACCCAAATAAATTTAGGTTAAGCACTACTAACACTATCTCTTTTCCTTTTACACACTAAACCTCTAGTATTTTTTTTGTTTAAATATTATGTTGGTCTTTTTATTTTGTTTAATTTGTAATTTTAATTTTTTTATTTTAAAATATATAAATTTAATCCTTTCTTATCATAAAAAATATATAATTTTAGTCCTATTTTTAATTTTTCTATTTTTTTATTTTTTATTTTTATCCAATTGAATTCTAAACTTAATATTTTGATTTAAGGTATCATATAGAAATTATTTAATTAATAAAAATATAAGAAATAAAAAAAATTATGGACAAAATTTATGATTGAACCAAAATTGTGAATTTTTTAAAATAAAGAGACCAAATATCTTTAATTTGAAACAAAAAGAGAAAAATTGCATATTTAACAAAATAGAAAGATCAAAATTATTTTTAAATCTAAATTTTCACATAGATCTTACAGAAAAAAGAATAAAACAAATTAAACTTCTCTCATAAGTTAAGATTAACTTATATATCTTATTTTTTATAAAAATTATTTCATTTAACTTATTCAAAAAGTAAGATGCACAAGTTGATTATAGTTTATTGAAAAGTCAATTTATTTTATCTTATTTTCTTTTCCTGTAAGTATTATGAAAAAATTTATCTAAAAAAAAAAACTAACATTAAACTCATTTTTCTTGTCTCTCATGTCATAAGAATTTCACTAAAAACGACAATTAAAATTGTGCATTAAAAATATTAATATTAACAGGATATGAAAAGAGTTTAATTTGTATATACAAATAAAATAAAATAAAATAAATTATGCTATTCACCAATTTATAATAATCTTAATGTAATTTTTAAACTTAGTATTTATAAAAATTAATAAATATATCATACATAACATGTAATTAAGTAATACTGTTAAAAACTTTATATTTAATATATTTTTAATTAAATTCATAATCTGCTTGAAGTAAATAATAATCACATTCAAGAATATTTACTGCATATCACCTCAATCCTAACTAATGATAAAGTTAAAACAAAAAAAATTCATTGACACTTTTTCTATTGTTACCGTAAAAAAAAAAAGAAAAAAAAGTCTCATGTTTCCTTCCCTTTCTTCCCATCTACTGTTTTAATCCCTTGCTATTAGCTACTCTTTCGGTTCTTCCGGTTGGTGTTGGATTGCATCCCTCACTCAACAAACAGGTCCTCCATATTCTCCACCCTTTTTCTTTTCATTTTGTCAATTCATTTCTACCTTTGGTTTAGTGTAATGTTCTTAATCTTTTATAGGTGGAGTATTTAACAATTGTGCATCATTTGTGCAGCATTAAAAATAAATATTAATTATAAGATTAATTAAATAAGTGAGATATGATACCCTGACCCTGACCCTGACCCTGACCCCGTGATGCACGCAAATGTGCATTTTGGAAGACCGTTTTAAAATACATATATTAATTAGGAATAATATTATTAGACCGGAATTGGTGGTATTAAGTCAATTGATAATTGGTTGAATTATTAAGTTATTAGTTTAATGATATAAACTGTTATGTATTAAAAATATTAATATTATACAAAACCTATAAGTATATAAATAAAAGTTGTCACATAATTGTTAATTCTATGCTTTGGTTTGATGGTCGTGATTATTTTAAACACCCAACGGTTCTGCGTTCAACACTTTCTTTAAATATTAACACCCAAGTTGGCGATTTTGTCCGGTTCAAAATTTAAGTTAAAAGCAGATCTGATCCATAGAATTGACCGGTCCGATCTTAATTAAACCAATCGTCGATGTGCAAGTAATTTTCCCACAGTGGAAAACTTGTTCAATTTTTCCACACTACAAACAGCCCTTTACGTTGTGTAGAAAGAATAGTAGATTTATTATGAAAGATTCATAGCCAGAAAAATCAAATCAAATTAAATCAAATCAAATAATGTCTTCAAGAGATAACTTCACTGCTGCGAAAGGTGAAATAATAAAGGTTGAATTGTATTTTAATTTCTTAAATATTATAATTATATAATTTTAAATTTTTAGATTTTTAGTTATATTAATTACATTTATGAATGTATAATTTTAATTTTTTAAATTTTAATAATATAATTTTAAATTCATATATTATAATTATATAATTTTAATATTTTTCATTGAGAATTGTATAATTTTAAATATCATAATTATAATTAAAAAAAATTAAAAAT
>JAMLFT010009988.1:0-12229 GCA_026544285.1 Pachyrhizus erosus
TATAGGAATTTTTCTAGAATTTTTAGAAGTAAAAACAAATTTATAAAAAATAAAAACAGAAAAATAGAATAAATAAAATAAAAGAAAAAGAGAAAAGAAAAAGAAAAAGGGGAAAGAAAGAAAGAAAGAGAAAAAAAAAGGGGAAGGAGGCGCTGGCAGACTCAAACTTAGGAACTGGGGGAGAGACGTAGCGTTTTGCCAACTGAGCTACTCCACGTGGGTAGCATTTTCAGTGATTAAAACCAATATAAGGTATAAGGCACGTGATATATAGAAAAAAATAAAAGCGGATTGAGAAAAGGGGTTGGGTGGGATTCGAACTCGTACCCCTTAGGCACTTAGGAAGTTAGGAAGTGAGTCGTTTCCATTTAGACCGCTAGGCCCATCGCTGTTAACTTATCAAATTAAAATAGCATTATCCCTTCCTTAGGAGTCATCTTCTTCAACCTTCTTCCAAATTGCCATTGACGAGTTTCAAAAACTCTGCAAAACGCTGCCCAGCTCAACCTATGATCGTGGTGACTCAGCAAACCTACCCTAGGCCTAAAACAAATAAAATAACCACCGTAGGCAGTGGCTAAAGGCTATAAATAGCCATGAACGAAAGCTTGAAATCCAAAAAAATGCAGAGAAAAGTTTCTACTCGAATTTGCTCTCTGACCCACCAAAATTCCTCAAACCACTCCCATTAACTTTGAAAATCATCTAGCAATAGGTTGGGAATAAGAAATTGCAGTAACAAGCCCAGAAACGTGAATTAGTAGAGAATCCCAAACCTCCATTAAAGAAAAATTCGAGCTTCGAATTAAGGTAGGAGGAGTCTTCTTTTCTACTAAATTAGATTACAGAACTGTTCTATATTGTGTATTTCATTTCTGTAGATTTACACGTTTTAAAACTCCATGAATCTCTGTAATTGAATGAAAGATTCTTGTTTTCAAACGAAAGAAAAATCACTTTTAATTAACCATTAGAGAGCCTCTGAGTTCAAATTAAAACTCAAACTAGGTTCGCCTTGAGGCAGGGAACAATTCTGTAAGGTTAATTGGACCCAAATTGGTCTAGAATAGAAAACCCCAAATTCAAATTTCTCTGGTTCAAAAATTTTTCCAGAGGTTAAAGATGACCAAATTACCAAAATACCCATCCCTTTTAAATTTTATTTTAAATCTGTTTTGAGTGATTTAGGCTTCAAATGATCTCCAAAAGTTCTGAAAATTTTACCTAAGACTGTATAAATAGGAAGGAATAGGGTAGAAGAATTAATTTTGAAAATTGGGGTAAAATAAAAATTATTTTTATGAAATTTCAAAAATACCCCTACTTGAAGAAAAATTATTTTTGGGCTTAAATTGAAAGGAAAAAATCTGAGGAACATAATCAGAACTCTTTCTAACATTGTCTAAGATATATAATAATTTATTTGACTTAGAAAATCATCAAAAATAAGAGTATAAAATGAAAATGACCATTTTACCCTTGATTTTTAAACTATTTAAATTTTCCACCAAAAATTCAATTTTTGGTCCAAAAAACAATTTAATGCTAGGAAATATCAAATATCTTATCTCCTAAAATATTTACCAAAAGCAACCCTTAGAAACAAGGGTGAAATAATATTTTTGATCAATTTCCCAAAATACCCTTGAAAATTCAATGTTCAAATTTTGCAATAAGAAGTGGATATTCCTATACTATTAGTATAATCATAAGTTTATACCTGTAGAAACTCATAGTAAAAGGAAGATCAAAGAATTTTAGAAATCCTTATGAGGAAAAAGACCAAAATGCCCTTATATCCAATTACACTTATTGACTCATAATTTCTTCTTTAGAACCCTGTCTAAACTTTTTGACCACTCTAATGTTTACATACTTGGTTGTATAACTCAAAAGGATAAACATTTCTTAAAGGAATCATGTCAATCTAAGGTTGACAAGAAAAAGCAATTTTGTGACATAAACTTCTAGTACATGTGTGATAGTGACCAATGAACTTTCTTTGATGTTAATAAAATAAATAAGACGCATTTATTATCATCTCAAATCAAGAAATAAATAGATCGATAAGTCTTCATAAATAGAAGAGACCCCCCTCAGGCCAAAGACAATTCTATTGATGGCTAAAAGAACAAGCAAGAATCTTCAGATTAGAAGATTCTAGGGATCTAGTACCTAAAATACTTGATCGATGGAAGTAGGGAAGGATAAATAGAACACAAATGAGAATAAAGAATGAAGAAATGCAATGGGTTGACTACAGAAGGTACTTGAGGAATGTATGCAGGCTATGGAAGTCCTTGGGGGTGTTTAGGCACCAAGTTTGTGAATTTCCAGGTTAAGGAGTCACAATGCCGGCTTGGTAACCCCTACAAAGCAAAGCATTACCAAAGTCAGTAGAGAGTATCTAAGCCATGTACCAGCTTAAGATATGTACTCCTGACTGTCACCCAACAATATTGCAACTTATGGACCTGTTATTATGATTACATAAGTCCTCTGGTGAAAAGGAGTGAATGAGGCAGCAAGGGATCCCTATAATCGATAGTAATTTATCTAGGACCCGACACGCTGAGATGATATATATATATGTTTCATATATGAATATTAAGGTACACTTGTATCGTATAACTAAAATTTAGAATTGAAGATTCACTCCTACACTAACCATTTCAGGAAAAGATGCTTGAGGAATTCCATCCACTGTTCCATTTGTCAATAACTCCCCTATGTGGACAATGGACTAAAGATCCATTGTATCAACTGTATACATATACTGGATATGTTCATTTTACTTTCTTTCATGCAGCCCCGTTAGCTCCCACCTCTTATGGACAAATCGATCTCCCGATCGTGTTAACATAGGTGGAACCACCAAGGGTATCAGAATCACCTCTTGATTTTCCATCTCACCTTAGAAGGAGAAGACGACGTAACTCTTCCACTGGCCATGCTAGGCATCGAATAGCCAGATCTGCACCTAAAATTGACATATCTGAGGAAGAAGATCCTTCAGAAGATCCGGGAGATGATGTCTAAAATTTTCCTTTTGTAATATTAACTATGTATCTTTAGAGACTTTTACTTAGTAAAATAAAGCAGCTTCTATGTATGTGTATTTGGATTAATGAAAAAGTAGTCGTTACATGGAATAAAGGACAAAGTTTGTCAGACATCTTCTCTTGAAATATTTGGGATATGTAGGAGTGAGTCACCCATTCTCCGTCAAACACAAACAATGACGTACCTATCAAATATTGACATTTACTTTCTTCTCACCATTACATTTCCTATTAAGTTACTACTAGCGTATTTTAGGGCTCCTCGATGCCTCAACCACATACAAGCATAGAATAATATGACAACAAAATATCAAATATCGCTTACACTCTCCTCACCGTGTCGTGCCTACCAATAAGTTCTATTAATCGTATTTTAGGGCTCCTTGATGCCTCTAAAACTTCTATCTCTAGGATGAATTACACAAGATGTATTATTTAATTCAAGATTTGCTCTCAAGGTGATAATCAGGAGTACATATCTTGTCTGGTACCACAAATTAGGATACTCTCAATCGAATCATGGTAATGCTATAGTTTGTAGGGGACGCCAAGCTGGTTATGTGAATCCTTCTAATCTTAGAGCCATTACAACTTGACAACTTATACTACCCCTAAGGACTCACCGAGAGCCTACGAACATTCCTCAGGTACCTGCTGTGGTCAACCCGTGCAATACTCTAGTTTTAATTCTCACACATGATAATGTCAATTCATTCACCAACTACTCCCTCCACCTCTAAGACCGGGTCTTTATTTCCGGTATTGACACAACACAAGTCATCAGATGAGGTCCACCCCTAGGATTTAATGATCATTGAAACTCTTAAGTAGATTCCTTGTACAAATCGGGCTCTTACCCCTTTATGAGATTCAAGTCTTTTTGATAAATTATGAACACGTTGGGGTACCATCATCCATATGAGACCTATCACCATTAGAAAGCATCATACTTTCCTTATACCATTCTTTTTGTCAAAAATTCTATCACTTTAGACATTCAACCATGTTCTTTTATCATAACATGTTTTTGACATCAAATTCCTTTTTTCTAGCATAAAAGACAATCAATTGGTCCTAATAATTTCAATTGTCATATCTACTCCTTAATAAACAACAATAATAACGATAATGAATGGGAGTTCATATATTCAACAAAGGAAGATAAGTAAACCTATTATAGAATTCAAGTACACAAGTAAAAATTTACTTATTCTCTAATAGCGATGTTTTCTTCCTATTTGTCAAAATTTATTATTCACAACTTTATTTTTGTTATGTTATGAGCATTATTCAAGGTATCGACCATCAACTTAATAAAATTTCTTTTTCTATTTAGTTAATCATTATTATCATATCATATTTATTATACACACACACACACACACACACACACACACACACACACACACACACACATATATATATTCTCTTTATTATTTCCTATTTATTTTATTTATATATCTTTAGAGACTAGCCATAGAAAAGTTTGGATTATTCATTTTATGATTAGTAACAACATGGATCCAGAGGCGTACATACATGTAAGCAAGATCTCCTTCTTGTTTAACATTCAAACTCTTACTCCGAATTGGACTGATTTCTCTTATTTGCTAAACTTAATGGTTGAGCCATATAAATCTCTTGGCAATCCATCCAAAAAGTTTTAATTCAAATTTCTAATCAAAACAGACATGGTTAAAATTCCCAGGCTCAGTATCTAGTCACATAAAATCATGGCTATATGAATTTGAATAGTAAGATGCGAACAATGTAATTGAATTTACCATGGTAAGCACCACAATTTACTTAACAAATCAAATTCAGCATAAGATAAAAAATAAAATGAATTTATCAAACAAAGATTGAGGAACGAAGATCCCTAATACACAAGCTCTGATAGAAGTCATTCGATAATTAGCACAAGGAATCCATGAACTCATTCCCAAACCCTTACGGATTTTGTGATTAAAAGTAACAAGATTCAAAAACAACACTAGTCCAAAAAAATAGTGTATTAAACAAAGAAGTTAACAATCAAACGTTCTTCGGATTCAATCATGCATTCCCAAAACTTTTGTGTAGAACAACAGAAAGAAGGAACTAAATAATTTTCTAGAATAGGTAACCAGCAATGAAATCAAAATGGGGTGGGATTGGAGGCCCCGCCTACCTTGACACGCTAACTCTGGCAAGCTTGGGTCGTTTCTGGTGGTTTTGTCACTTACATGTAGAGACGAAGTCTTTTGGCGAGAACAAAACACTCAGCTAGCTCTTGTCGCTCTCTAGATCCTTCGTTCTATTAGAGTTAGGCGTACTAGTCAAAGGAGTATATGGGTGTCTTCAATGGCGATTTCTTGCAATGGTGAGCTCGAGGAGACAATGGTAGAGGGAGTCATAGGCTTGTAGAGGGGAGAGGCTCGAGGAAGGAGATAAAAGGTAGAGTGGGTGTTGTAGTTGAAGGCCGAGCACGACGCGACCCTTCCTAATCCACTCGTTCTCCTACAGGTAAGACTTAAATATTAGAAGATGCATGTATTTAGCATTGAACGCACTCGCATCCCAACGGTTAAGGCGCTGGACGCAAGTGCTAGGTCCCCCCCTTGTGCCTCACTAGTTCGTTTTGGATTTTCGCTTATTCATTTCCTTTGATTTTAATTGGTAGTTACATATATACCAACCCAGCCTTATGTTAACACTAGTGGGCTCCCCCACACTAGGGTTCGAATCCCAACTTTTAGTTTTTCTAGTTTTTTTTTTCAGTTTTTCCCAATTTTAGCATTTTTATTTATTTTACTATATAATAAATACTTCCAGATTTTAATTATTTTAAAAATCTTAAAAAGTCATTTATATTTTTCTCTTTTTATTCTTCTATCTTTTCTATTACCAATATATTTTTATAAATTTTTTTTCTTAATGTTAATATATATACATACATACATATATATATGTTTGTGTGTGTGTGTGTATGTATGTATGTATGTATGGATGTATGTATGTATGTATCACACACACACACACACACACACACATACATATATATAAATCATTTTATTACTTTCTTTATACTTTCGTCTAAATTTTTATTCTTTTGTATAAATTTTATACACTATTGGTTATCTATAGTTATTATTTTTCTTGACCATTCTTTATTTCTTAACAACTAATTAATAATTCTTCATTATTCTAATAATTTTAATAACAACAAATAATTTCTTAAAGTGCTTTAATTTAAGCTCTAACCCACACACAATTCCAAAATCATTCTAAAAATAATTATAATTACTATCACAACATTAATTTCCTATTATTTAATTGCATTAAATGTTATTTTTCTTATTGTAATTAATAATATCATAATTATTTTATTCTATTTCATCTTTATTTATTCAATACGTTACACTAGTTGAGTATTTTTTGCTAAAAACAAGCACCTAAATAATAAAGCAAATACATAAACATAAAAAGGAACGAAACAAGGGGAAAGGAGTCTAAACGAGGTTCGAATCCAAGCACACGAGGAAAGGAAGGCGCATTTACCAATTGAGCTGGGAGCTCGTGGGTGCTGAGAAGGGTCACTTGTAGTATATAAACTAATATTAGTAAAAATTAGAAAAATAAGGGCTAAATGGGTGTCAATCAAAGTCAAACTCAAGCCCTAGTAAGGGGAAAGATGCACCTCAAATACGTTATATCACTAAACCGCTAGGCCAATGGTGATGGATAAACGTAAGATAACAATATAAGACTTACTTTGAAAAATAATGAAATTAGAAAAATGAAGAAAGCAAAAGTGTTTTACGCAAGGCTTGAAGTGAAGGACCTGATGCTTGAGACTTAGTGTCTTAACCACTAAGCTAGGATGTGTTCGGTGATATCTTAACAGAAGTTTTATTTAATCTATATTTTTAGAACGTTGAACTGCCTTTGAAGCTATTGAGTGAGCTTCTTCTTCCTCGAGCCACCCTCCCTACGCCTTGCCATCCATAGCCTATTGCCCTACAACCTATGTAGTCACCTTCACCCATACCTCACGAATATTATAAGCTAAAAATGAGAGGCCGAAGCTCTATATAAACGGAGATACCATGAGCAGTAGAGTTGCGAAGAAGACCATCTAAAATTGTAAAATTCTCGTCGAATTTGTGTCTATATTCGCCTTTTTTTGCATAAACCAATTTTAAAATAGTCTGTCTAGCTTCATTTTCATTCAAAAATTAGAGTGAACAAAGCAGTAGAGCTAAGGGATGAAACCTCATCGAAAAATTGATTTTAGCTTGCTAGAAAATCGAAATTCAGGTAGGAGGAGCCTTGGTTCTTCAATTTTCCTTTGTTGATTGATTTTTGGGATTGGTAATTGCATATTAAGCCTTTAAATTGCTGAAAACATAGACGAATGATTGAATTAAAATTTTTCTCTCTTTCCTATTAGCCATAGTCATTTTCATTTTAGATAATAGTTTACTACTATTTGAATTTGAATGTTAAACTTAGGGAAATTCTATTGAGCCAATTATAATACTAGAAGAATCCCTTACAATGCTATAAGTGTTTATAAGAATTAAAAATCTGAAATTTGAATTTGAAGTTGAATTGTTGTGAATTTGTAAATAGAAAGAACAAAGAGAAAGAAGAAAATATAGAACAGGGAGGGGGAAAGGTTGAGTGGTAGAGAAGAGAAGATTAGAAATAGAAAGGGTGGAAAAGAATAAGTGATAGTAGAGAGAGATAGAGAAAGAGAAAATGTAGAGAGAGAGAGGAAATATAGAGAGATAAAGTGGAGAGAGAGAGAGATAGAGAGAGAAATAAATGTAGAGAGAGAAAGAAATAGAAAGAGAAAGAAGAGAGAAAAGAGAAAAATAGATAATTAAAAACTAAATAAATAAATAACAAGTAATTAATAATATATAATTTAATAAAAAAATTAATGAATTTTTTAATTACATATATCTAGTTACTTTTACTCTTTTACTACATCATTATGAATATCTATTCAATGTATGAAATTAGTGGGACATGAGAAACTAGTCTCATCCCCGCTACTATTAGCTGTTACTACTTTTTGTAAAATTGATATTTAAAATTATCAAGATTAATTGATTGCCTCTACTGACGATAAAGGAATTATGGAATGTAGCTTTAAGTGACTGTCTCTAAAAGACAAGACTTGGGCAAAAGAACTCTAGGATAGTGGATGAGATGCGACTTGTATAACATCCTGTAAAAATAAGTATATATAAATAAATTATATTCAAGCAAATAAGTCCTCAATTAGAAATTTATAATTTAATTGGAAAATATTTAATTTATTTGAGATTAGAATTTAAAATTAGGAGATATATCATTTAGGACGGAGAAATGAAGATTAATTGAGATTAGTAAATTTTAGTAAAATAGCTTTCAATAAATTGAAAAAAATAAATATAATAGATAAATACATATAAAATTTAGTATATGTTATATGCCTAATAGATAAAATAAAGAATGAAAATGTAGGAAACAACTAAAGCACCTAGGCGGGCTTGAGGGCAGGTATAGAGAATGGAGAGTACTTCCCACCAACTGAGCTAACGACTCATATTGCTAAGGAAAAGTTCCAAATGGAATTAAGTTAGTAACAACTAAAATAATGAATAATTAAAAGTGAAAAAAATGAAAAGCTCTTCAAGTGAATTCAAGGGGGGGACTTGGCGCCTGGGCTTAGTGTCTTAACTGTTGAGCCAAGTCATGTTCGGTAGCATTTCTTTCACCTCGAATTTTACTTAAGACGTAGTTAAAGTGTTCAAACCACCATCGAAGAGGTGACTCACCACCTTTCTCGAGCCATTCTTCTACACCTACAAAACTTTCCCTCAATAGTCTACACCCTAGCTCTACATTAGCCACCATCGTCCATACCTAGCCAATTAAATAAATAGGATAATGGGCAAAGGAATGCCAGAAAATGGACGCAAACCGTGGGTAAAGGACAGAAGAAAATCAAAATTTAAATCAACGAATCTGTCTCAGTCTGCACCTATTCTCCTAATTCATTGTAGAGACTCGTTCGAAACTTATCTAAGATTCTTTTCCACCAAAAATCAAAAGGAACAAAAGGCTAAATCGTGAATTATTGCGTTGTTGGTGCTTGCCAGAATCGTCATCGAAAAAGTCAAGTAGAGGTAGGAGGGGCCTTTGATCTTCCTCTTTCTTTCTAGATTTTGGTTCCTAGGTGTTTTATATATTGTTTCAAAAGGAATTATGTTGGGAACATTGATTAATTTATTGAATTCGAAAATGGGTTACTTGTCCAGCATCTTCCTTTGTTCGAGGGCCATGGATGTTGAATTCCAGTGAAAGTTATATGAATTTGAATAAAATTAACAAATTAAAAATTGTTTGAATTGAATACATTGCTTGTTTCAGATACTTGGTGTTGATTTTCATAACTTAATAGTACAATTTTCCTAGAATCAGATGAGAAACCAAACTTTAAAATTTGATTTGTTCTAGGTAGTTGAAATATAATCTTCCTTTTTTTTTTTTATAAATGATTCAAATCTAATTAGGGAATGAATAGAAAGGGAAAAATTGGGACCAATCAAAGGAAGAAAAATTTGGAACAGAAGTGGAAACTACAGATAGAAGAAGAAGACGAGAGGAGTGTGGAAAGTAAGAACAGGGTGTAAAAGGTAGAATAAGGGGGGGTGAAAATAGTAATATAAGGGGGAGCAGATAGTAAAAGTCAAGGGGCGAGAGTGTGTAAGGGGTTCAAAGAAAGGTGAGTTAGTAATACAAGAGTGAAAATAGTAAGGGTAGAGTGCAAACAGTAAAATAAGAGGGGTGAGAATAGTAAACTAGGGGGTATGAATAGAAAAAAAAATAAACTTTAACATTAATTAGTTTAACAAAATAGGATAAATATATATATGTATATATATATATATATATGAATATGAATGAAAAATGGAAGAAAGAAAGTAGAAAAGAAAATAAAAGTGAAAATCTTGGAAAAAGGATAATTTTACCCTTTTCTTGTTGTTTGGACTATATAATCTTTGTTATATTGCTTAGAATTTTTTTTTTATTAACAATGATATTAAATATTCTTATGCTATATAATGATATTTATTGTCTCTACTAATAGTAGAGAGATTTGTATAATATATGTAACTATCTCTAGTATATAGTAACTAGATAAATAACCCTAGGGTAGAAGATGAGTTATGGAAATGTGACAATTGGGAAATTACTCAGATAGTAGTTGAGTAAAACTTGTGTATTGACCATCTAAAGTAAGAGTGAAATAAAGAAAGTTATTAGAGATTATATATTGAACTCGAATTTAGTACTAGAGAAAAATTAATGAATGGAAAGGGGAAAAGGAGAAAGAATAAAAATCCCTAACGAGTGAGAATTAAGAATGGAGATTGCATGGGTTGACCATGGAAGGTACATGAGGAATGTACATAGGCTCTAGTGAGTCTTTGGGGGTAGATAAGGTGCCAAGTTGTGAAACCGCTCGAAGAAAAAGAGGGTTTCACGAAACTAGCTTAGCGTCCCTAACAAAGTGGAGCATTACGCAGAATCGGTTGAGAGGATCCTGGACTAAGTACCAGACAGGGTATGTACTCTCGATTATCAAGCCAAAATGAAAACTTGGATTATCATTGAGATACTCGTGTAAGTCCTCATGGAGTTAGTATTATTGGAGGCTATGAAGGGCCCTAAAACGAGTAAAATACCTAATTAGGACTGTAGGTGAGATGAGAATATATGATAGCGATAAATGACATGTGCATGTATGTGTATGCTTAAGGATAGATAACTCACTCCTACAGCCCTATTTTCAGATACGGATGGCAGACAAATATCATCCCCTGTTTAACATGACAATTATACCATTAGAGGGGCGGTGTACCCATGATCTAGTGAGTGGAGATGATACCTTTATGGGCTATGTAAGATTCACATTTAGGTCTCCCAACGCCAAAGCCCCCTGACAATTTTACCATATAGACATTCTAGTTATCCTGACTTAGACCCTGCCACCCAGATACACTAGGGTCCCACCATACATTCCTACAGCTCGCCGACGACCCCCTCCACGTCAAAACTCCTCTACGGTTTCAACCCCAGTCAGAACAAATGGTCAAGAAGGAAGGGAGGAGTCTTCAGAGAAAGAAGACCCCTATGAGTGTTCTAACTAAAAGCTACTGAGAGAAAGGAGATGTTGTTAACTTTCCTTAGATTGTTTACCGTTAGATTGATGTACTAAGTACTTAGCAGATGTTTTGGGATTGTAATACTTATAGTTGTACTTGACTTTTTAATATATGTCAGAATGAATGTTGATATCCAAAATATAAAATGCATGAATGTTATGATAATGTTTTGGTTCTCCTCAAATTGTAACCCTTGGCATTTCTAGCTTTAAAATTTTATTCAATCCATTCAATTAAAAAGAAAAATATTCAGAATAATTTTAGTTAGATTAAATAAATGAAAAAGGGCGTGACAACTTATGAAAGCCATAAAATGCTAAAGGATCCTACAATGAACGATTCAGACAAAGGTAGGAATAAAAATAAATACTTGATTCAACGACGATTGGTTAATTGAGGTAAAATGAATTGATTAAGGAAATGCTACCTCTAAAGTTGAAATAAGTACCAAGGAAATCAATTATGAAGGATGATGGAGGAAGTTGCCTTTTAAGTATATACGTGTGACAAATAAGAATGGAGTACTACATGGGTCAACCACAAAAGGTACCTAAGGAATGTACATAGGCTCGATTAAGTCCTTGGGGGTAGATAACCTACTAAGTTGTGAGTGGCTCTAAAGATAGAGGGTGTCATGGAACTGGCTTGGCATCCCCAACAAAGTAGAGCATTACCATGATGTCGTTGAGAGTATCCTGATCCAAGTATTAGCGAAGATATGTACACCCAATCATCACCTAGAATGCAGACATGGATTTTTATGATACTGATCGAGGACGTACTCGGGTCAAATAAAATGCAATTAACTGCAGTATATTAGGAAGTGACTCCTAAGTCGTCTCTAAAGGACCATATATATATTCTCTATCACAGGATTAACACAAACGGGGGGGTGTTTTGGTTCAATTGCAAATGATTATCAAACAGAAAATTATAGATATTAAAACAATGATCTAAACAGAT
>JAMLFT010009989.1:0-12229 GCA_026544285.1 Pachyrhizus erosus
AATATTTTTAATATATAAATTATTTTTAGATTTAAGATAATCAATTTATATGGTAATGTAAAATTATTTTTAATTATTGATTAGTTATTTAAAATATTATATTTTAACTTAAAAAAATATGAAAAAAATAAATTAAAAGAGATAATCGATTAAGAAAATTAAGTTCACATATAAAGCTAAAGAAGAGTAGTTTGACAGGTCAAAAACTCTTTTTGAATTAATTTTTAAGTCATTTTTAATTTAAAATTAAAATTAAGAAGTATATTTGAAAAGAGTAAAATAATTAAAAATAAATAAAATTTAATATTTGATATTAATATAAGATATCTATGGTTCAACGAGAGTGATGATAATTTTTAAAAGTATTTTCATTGTAACATTAAGTCTTAAAGCTATTCTCACTGAAAATGAAGATTCAGATTTGTAAATAAAAATAAATTTCAGCTAGAACATCAAAGGTGTTTTATTTTTATATATTATAAAAAAAATTACATCACTAACTAATTCAAAATAGTTATTGGTATAATTTATAAAATTATTATAATTAAAATTAACTAATTTAACATCCATCACAATTTATAATTTGACAATCTGAATTCTCATATTGGATCAAAGTGTTTCTATTTCAATGAGAGGGTTTTATGAATTAATTTTAAATAAGAATGCTTTTAAAAGTTATTATCACTATTTGTTATAAGAATAAAACATCACCTCCAATCAACATAATTTTAGTTTTGATTCATTTTTAACCCCTAAAAAATAAAGCATATAATTTTTTATTCGTTTTATTGATTTTTTTTTATTTTATTTCTTAGTTAAGGATATGTATTAGATATAGTTATTGTCTTTAAAAAAAATCATCTCTTTTATTTTGATCCTTTTTTATGAAAATAAGGACTCTATATTATACAATTTTATAAATAAATTCTCTTTTCAAAAAAAAAAATAGGATCTAAAAATGAACATTATCTTATTTATGGAAACTAAAAATACATTCAACCTTTCTTTTTTTTTCGCTGTGTTTGATAATCTTAGAAATATGTAATAACATTTTGTTTATTTGTAAGGAGAAAAATAAAATTGATGGAAATAAGAAAAATAATTAAAAAAATAAAAATAAAATAAAAATATAATAAAATGTTAAATTATTTTATTTAAGAAAAATAAATAAATAAATATAATAAAAATAAAATTATAAAATTGTTTGGTATAAATGAACTAGGAACAGAGATTTAAACAAACTTGTAAAACTAATGAGACAACAAATAATCGATTGTTTTTGCTATACAATTGGTTAAATTAGTGGATTTAGCCGATTATATATAGATTAAGTAATCGATTATATTCGAATGAAATGAGAATGAAGGGCATAAGGCTATTTTACAATTGGAAATTTTGTTTCCCTTTGTTACTAGTATGCTACCGACGATGCAAATGTAAAAAGCTTCCAAGTCAGACTACACTCACATGATGGACCAAAAAACAAGGCACAAAAGTTTATTTTGTGGGACCCACCATTAGTCAACTTAATTCTCTCCTTAATTCCCTAAACCACTTCTCATATTTGGTATGAAGTCCTGGACACCAAACATAGCATAAATAAGAGGGAGAGCAAAGAAATGGGGTTGAAGTATAAAACTTTCTTCATTTGGTACCCAAGTACTAGAGAGGAATTAAAAAAAAAAATGGTGGATCCCACAGTGAAAATTTTCCACTCTCAGATGTGATGAAAAGCGAATAAGTGAAGTTATCTTGCTCAATTTATTAAAATAACACACATCTGAGCATGACACAATCAATTATAATTTCAATATAATTAATTATGTTAAAATTTTAATCGATTATACTTTTGCAATGTTGCTTACTCTTCTTTGTATATATATAATCGATAATATATATATATCATAAAAAAACAAATTATTATTAATATTTTTTATTTTATTTTATTTATTATCATTCTATTTTTTATTTATTTTAAATCTAATAATTAATATTTCACTCTATTTCTCTTTCATTTTTCCGTCTATCTATTTACATTTTTTTGTTCTTTACCAAACACATATTTTTCAAGTTGAGAAACGATAATAAATTCTACTTAGAACAACATTAATAAAGTGTCTTCATTAATTCATTAGAGCTGCATAACTTTATTGTTTACAGTTTTTACCACATCACTTGTTTTAGCATTGTACATCATTAGAACTTAACATTGATAATAATTAATTCTTTCAAAGGTGAACATTACTTCTTTGTAAGTTAAACAACGGTTACTCATGTTCATATCATGCACCTGTGACTGCAACTAACTTAATGAATGCAACCCAATTTTATGCCGTTATTTATGTGTTAAAGTAGCTTAAATAACCCTCAGTGGAGATGATGTGAAACTAAAGGGGTCACTGATTCTATGATTCCCCATATATCTTTCTAATTCAACTGCTCTAATGTGAAGATTAGGATGACAGCATAGGCCATTCCAAGGTACCTTTGGGCCATTAGTCAAATCAATTTGGTTCCTAACCAGATGCTCCTTATCACATGGTCCACCCACATGAACGGCTATAATTTCTCCATATGATAATGGCATAAGTGAGTTCTATTACATTGTGTTTGAGAGAGGAAGAAGAAATAAAAGGAAAGAAAGTAGATAAGTGAGATGAAAAAAAGAAAAAGAAATAAAGGAAATTAAAAACTATTTGATAAAATAAATATTTGAATTCGAGTTATTTGATATGTAATAAACAAAAACACAAAATTTGTAACAATAATACAAAATTATCCTCTTCAACCTTGGTATCTTATTTGGTTTTATTTTTTTTATTTCGAACCTAACTCCTTTCAAAATCTAACAGGATTACGCAGTTTAATTTTATTTAAGAATTAAAAAGAAAACAAAACTACACATTTTTAAATTACATAACCGTTTCTGATGTTAACATAATTGATTATACATGAGCATAACCGATTATACTTTCAGCATAATTGAATATGATGCACATTAGGCATCAGATGCAGCGACGAAAAGGAAAACATGTCACTGGCAAAAGGAAAATAAACTTCTCAACCAACTAGTTGTGCGTATGCAAAGAAGGAAAAGAGAGCAAGGCCTTCTCCAGTTTCAGGAAAGACAACTTGAGCTCGTTTTGAGAGCTGGATATTAAAAATGAAAGTTGCTCCACTAGTGTCACGAGCTATTTGCAAAAAGAAAGGATAAAACAATAAACATCAAATGCACAGTGAACATTTGAATGCATTTCTGAGCATATTAGAAGAGAAATTTCATGTTTTGAGACCCATTCTATTTTTTAATATTTCTCTACTGCTTCGTAGCTACCAAACCAGAAATTTTCTCACGTTCTTCTCATTTTGTCACTCGCTCACTTCTTTCTTTTGATATTTCTTGCGTAACAAACATAACTAGTTTTGATGATTTCAAATGTTAATTACTAATTGTGATAAAGTTAGGACGTATCTTTTGTTTCCTCTTTTAGCCCAACTAAAAAAACTGTTTTTGATGGTTACATTAACTTAACCTTAATTTATGCTCATCCCAACCAATATAAACACGAGTCGCTCAATAGACGACAAACCATATTATTTTATTTTAATTTTTATGTATTATTAATATAAAATTATGTAATCAATCGATTAGAAATTATAATAAGTATAATTTTAAAAATAATTACTATAAAAATTAATAAACTTCGCATGTCGTTATAATTGGATGACAATACACTACCTCTTTACATTATTGGACTATTTTCTCTTTATTTAGAAGTAATATGAAATTGCAAATAATTTTGACAAGCTCTTGTATGACATGATCCAAGTAATGTATAGTGGGATTCAATGACTTTGATACAATTAGTTCACTTCAATAAAGTTTGACTTTTCTGCCAATGAACCAACATGGGACATGGGTTGGGCTGCAATATCATGGCCACCGTTCTTTACAACAAACACGGAATCAGTTAAAGTTAAAATTATGAAAAAAGCTGATAGTACAATCAAACGGCAGTAATAAGTAATGAGACTTTCGCTCCTGCACGTAGAAGTCACAGTCAAATAACAACCCAACCGTGCCACCCTTTGATGGAGAACAAAAATATCACAACTAAAAATAATACTTTTAATTTTCCCTTCATGTAGGAATATAACTGTGGACACAAAAAATATAATAGAAACACAATTTGCAAACGCAAATAAGCCACTAACAATTTGAACATAATCTAAGACTTCCATAACAAAGTAAGATTTATATCCTGATAAGAATAAAGGAGAAAAAGAAAAGAAAAAGAAGAGAAGAAGAAGAAGAATTAGAATTAGTCATACACATCAGTAAAAAAGAAGAATAGAAAAGAGAAAGGCAAAATGTACACATCAGCACCATCATTACAATCATCACTTACAAGCCAACAAACCGAGCCTATATTCCAAACAATTCTTCCTTTACTTTGTTTTCAACCTTCCTCTTCCCCACTTTTTCCCTCCTTTTTGCTTCTTCTCTTCCCTCACCACATCCCATCTTTGCTTTCTTAAACCCTCTCCTTTGTCCTCTCCTTTGTCTCTCACAACCGCAAATACTCTTCTTCCACTATTAATATATATACTTTTAGTTGCGTGATTAGCCCACAAAACAACCATCTTCCCTTTTTCTTCTCTAGATCATCCACCGTCTCTAGTTCATTACATCTTCCTTTCTCTTTCATTGTGTCCAAGGAAGAACTACTATTACTTGGGAACCACATTGAAAAAGAAGTGAGAGAGGAGGATCAAGTGCCAAAGAAAAAGAAGTTGAATAGTAAGATTAAAGATGAAAAGGAGTGTATTTTACCATGTAATACTTCTCCTACTGTGTCAATTCCTCTGTTCAGGTAATTCACTTTCTCTAGTTTATTCTGTAGTTCTTCTGTCTTCCCTCTTTTTTTCGGTTTAGCTCTCATGGTTCTATTCTGATATGGGTAGCTTAGTTGCTTCTGGTTTAAGATTTTTTTTTTCTTAATTCTCACTGTCTTTGGTTCCCATTTTCCTTCTGTTTTCAATTGCTTATTCTTTATCTTTTGCACATATTCTGTGCTTTTCTCTTTAACTAATATTCTTTTGGACCCCCTGAATATGTTTTGAATTCTGAAACCATAAAAGGCTTTTCCTTGTCTCAAGTTTGGCATCTCAATCGCTTTATTCTCTTCTGGTATTTTAGTTCAACTAGTATCAGTATGGATATACAAGTTGGACTGATTGGGAGCAATTCACTTTTTTTTTTTTTTTTTCTGCTTGATTAGTCCATCCTAGCTTCTTTCTGTTGGAATATAGTTTACTAATTGAGCTATTCACTTTTTTTTTTTTTGGATAATAATTTTCCTAGATCAAAATATTGTCTCTTGTATTATTCCATTAAATACTTCTTCCAGCAATTATAGAGCCATACAATAGAAAAATTTAAACAAGTCCTTTTCTTCTAATTTTTCTGAGGTTTCACATAGGACAGTTGCTTCCAACCTTTCTCCAGTTCCACCGTTTCTTGAAAAGATACAAAGGGCCCAACTGCTTTGACTCATATACGCCTCTCTGTGCATAGGATACCCTACTTGTCCTAACTGCCCATCTAGATGCAGCATTCCAAGTTGTTGCCTTTTGAAATAATGGAGAGGTCTAAGGGCTTAAATAAGTAAATATAATAATTAGTTTGAATCAAAATTTCTACAACTTTTCTAATGAATAGCAAAACAGATTTTTTTTCCATACCAGGCTGAATGTTATAGCCTTATAGGCAAAATTTGAATCCAGTTAACACTTCTTTTGCCCCCCTTTGTAAAAGGAAAAAGCTTAAATTGATTTCAAATCTATATTTGATTTCTCTCTTCACATGCTTTAGACATATAGTACAGACCAGAACAAAGTAATTCAATTGTCATTTCAAACACAGGCTCAAGTAGGACAGAAAAGGAAATACCTAGACATGTGAATGTACTAAGACATGATAAAGGGAAACAAGATTTCACTGCCTCAATTACTACAGTCCAAAAGGATATTACCACTCCCATCACTACCATTCCCAACTTAGTTCCCACCACTCCCACCGTTTCAACATCTCCGTTCCTGAATCCTACTTCCAATCCAGACTTAGTCTCTCCAGCCTCCACGCTCCCATTTACCCCTCCAACCACTGTGAATTCCCCAATGTCTTCAGGTGCAAGCTGGTGTATTGCAAGCCCAACTGCCTCACAGACTACTTTACAAGTTGCATTGGACTATGCTTGTGGCTATGGGGGTGCTGATTGCTCAGCAATTCAACCTGGTGGAAGCTGCTACAACCCAAATTCCATCCGGGACCATGCTTCTTATGCCTTCAATAAGTATTATCAAAAGAATCCTGTTCCAAATAGCTGCAATTTTGGTGGAACTGCTGTCATCATTAGCACTAACCCAAGTAAGGCATTTGTTGTTATAATTCTCATTGCTACTTTTTCAATAATGTTACATGCATTTTAATTTTAAAGCAAATCCAAAGATATATCCAATTGTTGGGTACATTGAAAAATTAAAAAAATTTCCTTATTTTCTCAACTTTGTCACGTTCTTTAATTTTTTTTTTCTTTACAAAGTTAATCTTATTATCTTAATTATAAAATTTTCATTCATTTATCAACTTAACATTTAATAATTAACGTAGTATTCTATTAAATTGCCATGTCAATACAGTTATATTAACACGACACTCTTCTATATTGTCACATTAGTATTTTTATTACGTATTAGATATTAAGTAATAGATTAATTAATATTATATAATTAAAATAAGAGAAATTAAATTTGTAAATAAAAAAACAAAACTCGTGAAATTATAAATATATATATATATATTTTTAATTTTTAAATTTGATGCAGTTTAAGTTTTAGTCTTTCAATTTAAGATTTTTTTAAAAAAAATTTGCTGAATATTGTATTTAATTTCATAAAGTGAATTTGAAGGATTGAAAAAATAAATTTTTAATCTCAAATAAACTTGAGAAATTAAGAATAATATTTTACGAATTTGAAGAATTAAAAAAATAATTTTTTTAATTAAGAGACTAAAATTAATTCTCAATTTAAGAAGTTAAAAGTATATTTTTAAAAAAATACAATTAAACTTAAAATTTATGAGTTGAAGTTTAGTAGTAAATGATAGTATTATAAAAGAAAAGAGTACGGAAACTGGTAGTAGAAGTGTGTGATTGTGTGCCAAATTGATACACAGAGGTAGGGTCCCTTTGGGTTGGTAATCAGACACATCCCCGTGCATGATTGTTGGGTTCCATTTTGAACAGACTAGAAAAGGAAGAAACTTTTATTGCATATTTCAATAGATTATAATAGACTGTGACTTGGGGTTTAGGTCCTGAGGATGCAGCAGCTAAAAAACTGCCATCTCAGTGAGCAAAAGTCAAACTTTTTTTTCAACTTTTTTTTGGAAGCAGCATCTCAAAAGCCTCTTTTATCTATTGTCATAAATGTCCTATAAGTATTGCTATTCATCACAATTTTATTTTATTTATTATAATCACAATTTATTGTCCTTATATAACCAGTACATGAATATAAAACAATATTAGCCGCTTGAATTCAAAATGAACTAACATAATGCTTTGTGCAAAATTTATGAACTCATTGGTTAGGATATTTATGGAAAAATAATTATTTTTGAAAATTTTCTCTTAAGAAACTATAAAAAATATATTTTTAAAAATAATATTGATATAAATGCTTATTTTAGTTATTTTTCTTTTAACTGGAATACGTGCTTATTTAACTAATTATAAACTTAGAATATTCAGTCCCACCCCCTCACGTGTCCATTTTTATAACATTTTTTGTCTGTCCAACACAACAACACCTTTATTTATCTTTTACAAAACATGGACATTAAAATTTGATGTACATTTTTGTCTTTATTTCCAACGCACAGCACGCTATGCCCTCCAATCCAGTATTATTTATGGTTGTTGAGAAAAATTGATGAATGCATTTACGGGTTTTGCAGGCACTGGGGCATGTCAATATCCATCCACTAGGTAATAACTCTTCCTTGCCCATATATATTCAATCATTTGTTATGTTGCAACAATTGGAGCAGAAAATATCATATTAACTTAATTGGTGTCTAAAATTGCAGCACTAGTACATCAGTGTTGAACACAACAAATTCAAGCGGTGCAAATGTTTTTGGTTCAGTGCCAGTGCCCACAAACCCCTCTCCCTCTGCAGCACCTGACACATTAAATAGCTTTGCAGATATTTGGGTCATTCTGTGGATAATTTCAACTTTGGAAAGAAGCTATCTCTAAAATGGTTGAGAGTCGGATGTTTCTGCTCTGAACAAACATTTTTTTGCCACTTTTTCAGGCTCTTTGGGAGACACAAAAGCAAATAGCTACTTGACCATCAACAGCACATAAATGGTAGAAACACATGGTAGAAGGAAAAGGCAATTTAAGATGATGGACATTTGTAGGGATATATACTGTACATAGTTTTTTATTTAATTTTCTTTGTGTTGTTCACATTTTATTTTTTCTGTTAAATTGATAGACCTTAGAAAAATAATATATCTTTGAAGTTGCCTTATCTGTTTGGTTATATATATTAGCATCAATTTTGTTGTCTAAGGCTCTAACATCTAATTTAATTTTGACAAATGGAATGGATAACACTAAAAAATGTAAACTTCTGATAGATATATAGTATTAGTGACCAACTCAAAGACAAACATTTTCGCACATTTTACTTTACACATAAATTAGAAACTTGAAAAGCAAACAGTAATTATTACCTATATATTAAATATCATCATGATAGAACAATTTAAACCACTAAAATAGTTTTTCTTCCTTAATTGTTCTTGCTCAACCTTGCAACATAGTGTATGCAGATTGATTTAAATATAATTTCTTAAGTATTTAATTTTTTCCCGCGTGTAACTAAGATCAATGTTGGCATTACAAAAGAATATGTATAGTGGTGGGTATCAAGTATCAACTTTTGCTTCTGACCATTGGAATTTGTTCACATGCCATGTACTGATATCCCTCAGGGCACAGGTCCCCTACTCATTGTGTTTGTGGCATACTACTTTGTAGCCATAATAATAATTGAAGTTGATTTGCTGGGTGGATGAGTTTGGTAAATTCCCACATCTTCAACTGCATGCAGAGCAGTAAGAAGACTAAACAGTAGCTTTATGCCATCCTCTAATGCTCCAACCACTGGTTACCTTTTTCAGTCACTACACAACCAACAACCTTCTTTACCTTCATAAGTGATAACCTGCACTACCTTCTAGAAACACACAGGCCATGTCACTTGCATTGAAAATAAAAAAAATATGTTTAGAGTAATTAAATAAATAAATTCGTAGTTACCTTTGAATTCACATCTTAACTTATCTTAAAAAACGAATTTTAAAAGTGTCTTATCTTGATTTATAACGGACGTTAACTCTTTGTTAGTGTGGTTTTGATATTTGATAGACTTATTTTTTATATAATTGATTTTGGGCTATTAAATGCGATAAATATGCGTCTTTAAATTAATTTAAATAACATATTTACACTATAATTTAAAAGTGTTTTTTTATTTTATTTTTATATAAATTACATGCATCCTCTCGTCGAGACAATTTTTTTGAGTTAATAAATTTTTGTTTGAATATTTAATGAAACTATATATTCAATATTTAAACTCAAGATTATTGATTAAATTAAAATATATATTTTTAAAAGCAGGAAAATTAATTTTATTACTTTACAACAAACAATTACTTAATCGATAAATAACAATAATTTAGGACTACTCTTTAATTCATGTAGTTGAGAAATGATAAATACATTGAGAAAACCACACAAAGAAATGAAATTTGAGAAAATTCTTGTAAAAAAAACAGTGACAAAATAATTTATATATAACTTTTAAAAAATTTACCATTAAAATTTGTGTGATCTTAAAATTAGTGATAAAAAACAATTTTCGTTGCTAAATATAATCAATATTTCTTTTATTCTTTTAGTGATTTTATCTTATATACTGTATGCAACTCAAATTTTATTTTTTATTCTATAGGTGAAAATGTTATGATATTTTTAACATGTATCTATCATTTTTCTTTAAAATTTACATGTTTGTAATAATATATGTATGTGTATAAGTGTGATTTTTTAAATTATTATTATAAAAACTTCCAAATTTATCATTGTAATTGAGAGAATATAATTGGATGGGTTTAAATTGTTGTTTCTTTGAAAAAAATTCCTATTGGTCATGCTTAGCTGCTGGTGGGTATAGGTAATTGGGTGGGGTAAAAAAATATATCGTGTCTATATTTCTCCTTTGTGTAATGTCTTTTGCTAAGTGAGCATTCTTTTTCTCTCACTTAATTTTAATAATTTATTTTGGCTTCATAAAAATTTTATGAGATATTATTTTAAAAATATCTTTTAATTAATTGATATTCTATTTGTTAATAATTTTTTTATTTTGATATTAAATTTTAATAAAGAGTACTTAAAAAAAATATTTTTTAAATATAATAGAACTAAGTGATACTTCTTGTGTCTCATTTGTAACTAGTTTACATTTAAAAAAATATTGATTATCATTAAATTTATTTATAATTATAATATTTTTTAAAATTATATTTAAATAATTAATATATGAAAAAAATAATGATGGAATTTTAATTTTAAAATTAAATTCTTTAATTCTCTCATCTTCTCAGTAGAAAAAGTAAGAGACAATTCATAACATTTATTGTTAATTGACTAAAATAATTAAGGATATTTTAGTTAAAAAATAAATAAAAATTAAAAAATAATATCTTATATTTATAGAGAGTATTAATTAAACTAAATTTTTTATGTGTGATACATGAGAAAAACATATTGGTTGTGTATAATTAGTGTGATGTATTTTTGAAGATATAAGTAATAATTTTTTAGTATAAATAATTATAAATTTAAATATGAAATTTTTTATTCTTTATTAAATTTTGTGTTGCATTGTGTAGTGATTAAAATTGTTGAATAATAAGATAATGGAATAAAAAAATACATTATAACATAAGGAAATATAAGATGTATTTTTTAACAAAACATATATTATTAAATAGGGCTAATAATATTATATAATTAAATTATATAACTTTTTTTTTGTTTATCATCGATTAAAAAATGTATAATCAATATGTAATTGATAAAAATACTTGTCATATGTTCAAAATACATGTTAAAAAAAATTGGAAAAAAATAATTTAATATTATATTTGTATTGTATGTTGTATTAAAATAATTTATGAAGATAATTAGTAAGTAATGAAATATTATTTTATGATAAAATACAAATCTTTATTCTAGTAACTTCATAGAAAAATACGAAGTCTTAGTTTTCCTGATGTTTTAGAATAACAAATAAAAATCAATAAATTAATAATAATTTATTGACAAAGACTAATAGTATTTAATTGAATAACATAATTAATAAATTAATATGTACTAATATATAATAGAAAATAAATATAATAATATTTTATATAGATTTTTTTTTATAAACTACATTTAAAATTATGTATGAATTATATCTATCTTGGTTATATATAAGAATTTTAAATTTTATCAATATCAACAACATTGAGTATTTAAATTATGGTAGAAAAAAATAAAACATGTACATATAGTAGTTTTCATTTTTGAAACTCAATTATGAAAATTATTATAATAAAAATTTAAAATTAATATAATATAAATATTATAAAATATTCAGTAACAAAGAAATGTATTTGTAATATTGTACTTGCAATATACCTACATTAATATTTTCAGATACATTTTTTTTTTTCCATCAGCTAATCAAATTTTATTTTGAAAACTTTACATATAAAATCTGGTCCATCTATAAATTTTAGACCATGTTTTTTAAGAGCTCTTATTAAATTAGGTTTTTTATATTGAGTGAATAAATAAAAATATCCTATCAAAGAACAAATTACTATAACATCATGATAATTTTGAAGTATGTAATAATATTAAAAATAAATAAAAAAGATTGACATTCTAAACGATATTATAAATGAATACATTTTTTATGATCATAATTAAAGAGTGTAATAATAATAATGTTAAAATTTAAGTGATTTGTTAAATTTGACAAGATAGTCATATATAATTTTTTGTTAATATATTTTTAAATCAGTTATTAA
>JAMLFT010009990.1:0-12228 GCA_026544285.1 Pachyrhizus erosus
AAATTTTAGACAAGAATTATTTTTTTAAAAAAAAATACTAACAAATTCCATAAAAAAATAAAATAAAAAAAATATTATTAGTACATCCTATCATATTTTTAACCTAGTCCAATTGTAATTTTAATAATTTTATTCATTTATTATTTTATTAATTTATATTTGTAAGACATTAATTTTATTTATTATCTGTTCACTTCTTAAAAGAATCTATTTATTGATGTATCTTTTTAAAACTTAAAAATAATATTAGTTGTCATCTTTTTAGTTGTGTTTTTCCTTTTACTTAATTTTTAGATATTTACATATATTTATCATAAGTGCAAGTAAATAATAATGAAAATTATATTAAAAACTAAAATATTTGAAAAATAAACAAAAATACTAATTAGTTTTTTGAAGTGGTGTATTATTTTTTAGTTTTTTAATTAAATGAAAATGGTGACACTACTCTGTTCTTACTGTACATTTTTAACACATAGGAATTGATAATATTTAGCCCATCTATGTGTTTTGTCACTACTGCTGCCTGGAATCTTACTGGAATCCTCAAAGTGGGAGCCTCCTGTCCCTTCTTCATTAAACACTACTCATTTTTATTCAATATTTTTTCTTTTTGTATTTTCTCTCTTCATTATATTAGTCCAATCTTTTTCCTATGTCAGAGCATAGGTGTAAAATAAAATATTTATTAATAAAATATGATATAATTGAAATATAATTAGTTTTTTAAAATTGACTTAATAAGGTCTGTTAAAGTCAAGTTAAAATATTTCACAAAGCAAGTTTCTTATCAAATCTAAACTCTAAAAATACTCTCCTCTCCTATATTTTTTTGGATAATTTACTCTTTTATTTCTTTTTTAGGATAGAATAATAGTTATTTGCCAGAAAGCAAAGAAAAAGAAAGTTAGAAAAATATAAACGTTGGCACTTGACTGACTTACCGTTATGTAGACATGCAACTTGAAAATTGAAAGTCCAAGGCGATGATGCATCATCTTTTTAAAGAAAAACACTACTAATAATAGAGAGTGAAATTTTGTTTTATTTAATTAATCAAAAGCCAAAGTTTAAAAAAGAGTTGTTCCTGTGAACGCCAACTCATATCGAACTCAACTCCACCACCACGACGTCGTCGTTTTCACATTATTTTGCGTTTCTCAGGGGAACTTTTGATTACTCTTCGTAGGGTTTTCCGTTTCTTTATAGTGATTGTTTCTGAAATGGGAAGCAGAAAGGAAGAAGAGAGGAACGAGAAAATCATCAGAGGTCTCCTGAAGCTTCCTCCCAATCGAAGATGCATCAACTGTAATAGTCTGGTAAAATTTTCGCACCTTCTATTATTATTATTATTATTATTTGGGTTAGTGGAAGTGTGTTTTTGGTTTCAATTCTTTCTTGCTTTGAGTATTTATGTAATGCGGCTAAGAAGTGCTTGAGGAAGTTGAGGTTGACATTCAAGTGTTCAATTTTTTAAGTTGTGCTTTAGTGGACTGGATCTTCTAGAATCACCATGCCTTAGATGGAATTAACATAATAATTAGTAGTTTTCAAAGATGTGATGTACTTAAGCATTTGAGGGTGGTTGATTTTCTTTCTAATTTAACCCACGTTTCACCTCGGATCCTCTCCGGCCACCGGCTTGCAAAATCTTAATCATTGATGGGTTATTGCAACAATAATTAAAGAAAGAGAATGTGATTGACGATCGGGATTTCTTCTGGATAGAGAATTTTGCTACAGACACAGGAGAGGATCCAGGTTCGTGTCCAAATCCTCACTATAAATAATCACTTACCACAGCCGCAGCCATTGCCACAATCACATCCTCTTCCTTAAGAGGATGCACTCTCTCTTTCTAGTCATAGCATCAGTTTCATCCATCGATGCCTCTTCAACCCCCTGTAAGTCCCTCTTCCAACATTGACTAAAAACAATTATCCGAATTGCTGACAGTGAAAGTAGTACTAGCAACAAAGGTGACTGCAACATTGTCACTGCTCCCTCGGCATGGGTCAAAGATTGAATGCTTAAGTATCGCCCCTGCTGCTTAGACAACAAACAAACCCCATGCAAACACCAAACAAACAAAATCCACAAGTTAGGACATTGCTGCCGCCGCCACCACCAATAAGACCTAACAAAACCACAACTGTGGTTCTGGTTGGATCACAGCCACCAGCAACATTGCTAATCAATAATAATGCTGTAGGAAGTGCAACATTACTGATCCAAACGGGTACACAGAGAAGAGTGTGCCACCCTGTCGATGTCGCTTTCTCCCAACCATATGATGGGGGAAATGGGGCACTTCACCCTGTTGGTGTTGCTTTCTCTTAGCCATATGGTGGAGGAAGTGGAGCACTCCACCCTATTGGTGTCACATCTTCTCAGCCATATGGTGCAGGAAATGGAGTGCACCACCCTGTTAGTGTCACTTTCTAACCATATGGAGCTGGCTATTACCAGTGTTACAATCTCTACTTGAGGCAGCAAATAGATTACCAACCATTTGCGGTGCTTGAGAACTGTGACTCCTCTCAGAGAATTGTGGACCTTCTACTCTAGACAAAGGCCAGTAGGTTGGCCTCAAAGGAAGTTCCAAGGGAAAACCCTATGAATGAAGCATTTGCAAATTGGGAAGCCACACTTAGGCTAGGAATTGGAAGCTAGTCCATGGACTTGGATATGATGCTATAGGTTGGAGTGGCTTCCTATGTGGACTTGGATCTAAAATCACTTCAACTCATAGCTTTAGATTTGAAGCTATAGGAAGCGACTTCAGATCTGAAGCTACAGGAAGCTGCTTCAGATTTAAAGCGGCTTTAGATCTAAGTTTCAATTAGAAGCCGCTCCAGCCTATGCTTCAAATTCTCAGTCTAAGTGAGGCAACTCAATTTGCAAATGTTTCATTTGTTGGGTTTTCCCTTAGAACTTGCTATAGAGCTGAGATATTGCTTCCATTTGGGACAAAAGATCCACGGTTCTCTGTGAGGAGGCACATTCTTAAGCATTACAAATGGTTGCTGATCTATCTACTGCCTTAAGTAGGGATGGTAGCACTAGTAATTACCAATCCCATATGGTTGTGAGAAGTGGAGTGCTCCACTTCTTCCACCATATGGTTGAGAGGAAGTGACACCAACAGGGTGGGGTGCCCCATTTCCTCCACCATATTGTTGGGAGAAAGTGACATCAACAGGGTGGCATGCTCCACTTCCTGTGCCTATGACGATCAGTAATACTGCACTTCCTACAGCATTATTGTTGATCTGCAACCGTGCTGGTGGTTGTGGTGCAATCAGAGTACCAATTGTGGTTTTATTGGGGTTTTTTGGTGGGGTGGCAGTGGCTGTGTTGTAACTTAGTGTTTTTTTTTTTTTGGTGTTTGTGTGAGGTTTTACTGGGGTTTGATGGTTGTCAGAGCAGCAGGGTGACACTTGAGCATTTGGAGTCTTTGGCCCCCGCCAAGGGAGCAATGACAGCTTTGCTGGTACTACCTTTGCTGTCAGAGATTAGGATAGCTGATTTCTTAGTCATGTTGAAAGAGGGAATTGCTGGGGATTTAAGAGGCACCTGATGAATGATAATGATGCTGACCAGAAAGAGAGTGTATTATCCCATGGAAGAGGCTGTAGCTGTGCTGTTAAATCTATGTGTAAGGGATGTTTTATTAGTAAGGGTTTGGACACATCAACATTTATCTAGAGGAATTAACTTAATAATTAGTGTTATGCAATTTTATTATTATTTTTTATGTTATGCGATGATAATTCCCAGTTAATTGACTAGTAATTTAATTTTTTGTTCAGGGTCCTCAATATGTTTGTACGAATTTCTGGACCTTTATTTGCACTACCTGCAGTGGAATACAGTGAGTTCCTTTTCAGTTTATTAAATATATGCTCTAATTCTTTCAGTCTTTGTATTCTTTTAATGAAAGGTAAGTTACCTGTTATTGTTTGACATGTCTGGAGTGTTGAAACTTGAAATGTGCCTTGCATTTCAATAGAGATAACAGCTTCCATTGTGAAGTTTTTGCTTTTAAAATTAGAAAATGAGGAGGCCACCCAAGTAATTATAATTAATTTCCTTTTAAATAAATATTGGATTTTCTTATCTAATAAAGTCCATATATTTACATAAAATATTGCCTGATAACTAATTATATTTAAGACTACAGGCCTTGCTTTTGTTTCTTGAACAACATGTTGTATCTTCCCTTCTTTGTTAGGTTGTATGCATATTTTTTATGCTTTGATGGTAAAAGATTTTTCTTATTTAGTATTTATCTGTTTTGGTAAGTAATGAATTTTTGTTGGCGCTGAGTTAGTGGTTGTTTCTTTGAGGTTTGAACCTATGATCTTACGTAAACTAATCAAGCCTGTCACCATTAAACCAGTCCTAGTGGCTTGAAGTAGTGGTTATTTATTTGGCTATAATGTACAAGCCTTTAAATTGTTTATCTTTCTGTCACGCAGTCGAGAGTTTACCCATCGTGTGAAGTCTGTATCTATGGCAAAGTTCACTTCACAAGAAGTTGATGCTCTTCAAAATGGGGGTAACCAGGTACAATGGTGGATTATCTTTTCTATATTTGGAATTTTGGAGCCACTTTTATTTCCTTGTTAAAAAGAGGTTTGTATGTGATTATTTAATTTCAGCGTGCCAGGGAAATATATTTGAAAAATTGGGACTTCCAAAGGCAGCGGTTGCCAGATAGCAGGTCCGATATATTTAATTTTCTGTTAAGGCTATGATACTAACACAATATTTAGTTATTTATATATCTGAGTATATAACTTGTGTGACAAATCATGTATTGATTTTGCAGTTATGTTGATAAAATAAGAGAGTTTCTAAGGAATGTGTATGTGGATCGAAGATATGCTGCAGCGAAGTCTTCTGACAAGCCTCCAAGAGATGTGCAGGCAATATAGTTTTAGTTTTTTATTTGTTTATCTAGATAACCATTTTCTTCTGAAGCTTATTTTAAATTTAACTCAGCTTTGTAGTTGGCTGTCTCAGTTTTTTTTTCCAAAACTGACGTTCTGAGTTCATTTTTTGTTTGCTGGCGTAGAATATGTTATGAGTTTATAAGACTTTTTATTAACTCATTTCAATTTTAAATATTGAATGAGTAAAGAAATATGCGGAGAGATGGATGATTAAAGTGATCATACTTTTTTATTTCTATTTTCTTGTTTGGTTCTTGTAAGTATTTAATGTAGACTTTCACCTTTGTATTGCATTGAAGCAAATTGTTCACAATTACGAATGAAATCCATTAGACATAATTAGTTGCTCCAGTGTCTAATAATCTATTTTTACTCTAGTTTAATGTTAGACTTTTTTATATGTGCAACTTATTGTAGAGTCCTAGAATCCATGAAGATGATACAAGGCGTGCCAGCTCCTATCACTCGTATTCTCAAAGTCCTCCATATGATTACCAATATGAAGATCGACGTTATGGAAAACAAGCAGCTGCACTGACCAGGAAGCCCGGTTCAGATAAAGTTCGCTACGAAGGAAAGATAAGTAGTATTATCTTTAGTCCTGGTCGCTACAGCGATCATGCATATGATGACAGATTTGCAAATGAGGGATCTGGTCCAAGAATCTCTGACTTTTCTATGCCTAATGGTGGTGAGCAATTTAAAACTGATGTTCAGCATTCTGGTACCTTTTCAAGTGAAAAAGTATGGTCTCATGCAATACATACGTCTCTGGAAACAAACTCCAAGAGAGATGCAGATGGAATTCATCATCCACAGGTTTGTTTCTCTTGTTTCTGTGACAAATAGAAAGATGTGTGCTTTGCTTAAACATGACTGTTTTCCTTGATAAACTAATATTGATATTATTCAAGTGTTTTTCAAAGGTTATTCTGATACTCTGGACCTGTAAGATGTTATCATAGAACTGGGCCAGGACAGCAAAGAAAATAGAAGAGGTGACAAATTTTGAATATTCTCTGGTACAACTCTGGTAAAAGAGCTAGTGATGAATTACAATAGTACTGGGTATTCATGATACCCTGACCTCTCCTTACTCTTGAAGAGTCAAATCCTTTCCAAAATGACAGGATTCCCCTCCCTCTCAAACCTTTTTCTTATTTCTAGGCAACATGCCTTATTTTTCTACTTGTCCCAGCCCAAACTTACACCTCAACTAACTAATTATTCCACTATGGGGTCAGCTTTTTGCAACTTGTCCTCAAGGGATTTTAGGATCCAATTGCAAAGTATGGGACTTGAGTTTGACGTTGGAAGTATAGGATTCTGGTTTGGGGTTAAAGGCTTTGGGATCTCCACCTACAACAACTAGCTTTTGTAGTTTGGTTCTCTCAGGTTCTTATCATTTTAGATGTCTAAAAATCTTGGTATTGGAAAATATTGGTTCTGATAATAAATCTAGGAATTGGGTTACTGTATACTGAGATTGTAGATTTGTGTTTTTGTTTTTCATCTAGGAATCAATTAACAAGATATTAAATCTCAGTTCTCTACTCTAGACATTGGAGGTTGTAGATTTGGGATTAAAAGCTGAAAACTGATTTATCCTGCTGCAGGCATGCGAAAATACTTTATTGTTTGTGCTTTTCCCTCTAATGTTTTCTTCTTAATACCTCTCTATCTATTAACATCAATCAAGCTAGTTAGGATCCATTGAAAAGTTATGATACTTTTGCTGAATATATAAATGGCACTTCTTATTGATTTGTTCAATATTTGTGTCCAAATTTTTGAAAGCTACCTTATGAAAAGGTGAGGGATTGATTGAATTTGGGTAGTTTATTGTTGTTTGAGTTTTCTTAGTGTGTATTCATTTATTTGGTTGCATTAAAATGCTGTTGATCTTAATAGCATGCTTGACCATGTGACCTTATTTTGCACTTGACATTAATCTGTACTTATTTTCCCAGAAAACTACATTGGAATCAACAGACAGCAACCTGTCATCCTTAAGATCTTTCAGTTCTGGTGGTTTAGTTGATTTTTTCTCAGAACCATTCCAAGCTTCTGGACCCCATCAAAATAAAGTGTTTTGTGCTCCACAACCATCTGATATGGCAAGTACTGTTAGTTCAGATCTTTCTGAGGCGCCAGTGGCACCCAAACTATTCTCTTCATCTTCATCTATTGACCTTTTCCAGTTGCCAGCTGCTTCCTCTCAGGCTTCATCAGTGGATCTGTTTCAGTCATCTGCTTTATCTGCAATTCCATCTTTGGATGAGTGTCAATTTGTGAAAACATCCCAACTCTCATCTGTTGACTTCTTTATGGATCTTTCTCAGCAGCAATCTGCTGCAACCTCAAATGAGAAGCCACTGGAGCTGTCTGTCCCTAAAAATGAAGGATGGGCAACATTTGATTCACCTCAGCACACAACATCTACTGCACAAGTAGAAATTCCAACAGCAGTACCTTCAACTGCTGACTCCTTGCAGGAAAGATTTGATCCATTTTTGAACTTAAATGCAAATATGCAACGGCCATGTTCTGAAACTTCTAGTACTAGTGTTGTTTCTTCAGTTACATCTAATTTATGGCGTGAACATGATGGCATGTGGAATGGAGAAGAACAAGTTTCCGTTACAGCAACAAACTCTCAAGTAAGTACTAGAAAGCTTGGCACATGTCTGGTTTTATATTCTAGTGATATACTCCATAAGAAATACACAATATGCTATGCCTTCTTAAATCTTTTGAAATTGGAGACATCATGGAAAAATTGAAACATAAAATCAGATTTTGTATGGTGACACTGAACAGCCATGGAATGCATTTAAAGAATCTGCTACCTCTATTCCTGTGGATGCATTTAATCAAGGATCACAAATGCATGATATTCCATCAACTGATAATCAATTTTTGGATTTAAGAGCTTCTGAGGTTGGTATCTATATGGTGTGTTACCAAGATAGTCTATACAGTTTTGAAAATTAAAGAAATTCTCAAGATGCTTTTCTTCTACCAGGGATCCAATAAAGGGGGTATGCAAGACATAGCCCCTGTCTCTGGGATTGATCATGATCTTTCATCACATTTTGTTAGTGGCTCGCCATGTCCTCCATCTGCATTTATTCCAATGGTTTGTGATAGTAAATTGGTTGAGATTTCTTCTATTTCAAGTGACAGATCTTTTTTGTTTTGTTTTCCCTTGTTTGTTTGTTTTATGTTTTGTTCAGTTATTTTGTTTCTTCTTTCAGGAAGAGGTTCAGCATAATGAAGTCAACCATAAATCAACTAATCCATTTGATTATCCTTATGATTCAGATGTAGAACACAATAATACGGTACGTCATGAACCATGAATATACTTTCATCTGTTAATCAGAAGTTGATTATCCTAGCCATGTGTATAGTTTTCTTAGTAATCATCACTCTGATCAAACTAGGTCCTAGTGATACTTTGATAGGAACCCAAGTCCTATCGAGAAACTTGGCTGGGCTGTATATTCCTTCAGTGTTGCATCGTGAGAATGCAACAATTGGTCCTGTCCCTGAAGCAATGCTTCCTGGTTGAGACTCAACTCAACAACGGCAACTTATGTCTCATAGGCTTCCATCCTTTGCGACAACATTCTCATGTGCATACGGTCTCTCAAATCTAAATGAAGGCACCAATAATAGGAAATTCATATTGAAATCAGTATTTTATGCAGTAAAAAAAGCAACACCAGAAGAAAGGGCTAGAGAAACTCTCTGAGCTCCAATTACAATTCAAATAAAACCTTCCTATCCCTAATATTCCTTTATTCCCCTATATAATAGATTCCACTATCTTCTTTCTCCTGTAACTAACTTCTCCCACCCATTCCTTTTCTTGCCTAAGGTGAGAATAAGGCCCTAGGTGTTTGGGTCTTTGGGTGTACACCTTAATAGGCTTCTCCATATTGGGCTGCTGGTTGAGCCCCACAGGACTCAGGTTCCTATCATAATTGTTATTTCTGCATGTTTTACTCTGTTAAATTGATTATGATTCCTCTAATCATATGGTTGAAATTTCCTGGTGTGTGGTTAAGCATTTCTATTCTGCTTTGTAACATCACTCAATTATAGCTTTTCTAGATAGTTCCTTTTTTGAGTTCTGAATGTCCATAAAAAATTGTTGCAACCCCATCACCTAGCTTAAAAATTTAATGCATATTTTTATGTAGATTTCTAGGAAGATCCTTTTTTCTTATTAGAACATTGCCTGACACTTTTGTCACTTCTAAAACCTGACATATGCTTAAAAAGTTATAATTCTAAAGCTCTCCTTCTATTAGATTCGAAATTTAAAATCCTGAAAACTGCTATCTAGCAAAATAGAAACAGGCTTGAGATTGTAAGGTAGTTGATGCAATAGTCTTTCATGCAATTGTATCACCATAATCTGAACTCATACCATTCTTGCATTGAACTTCTTTACATGCTACGTAGATGTAAAATCTAGCTAAAAAAGTTGCTCTACTGTTAACGCTGCATGAAAAGATATAAATTTCACAATGTGGATCTTGGGTATTGGATACAGAAAGATAGTCACTTGTTCTTCAGTTTCCTCTTGTTTGTAACATCTGTGCAGTGTCAATTGCAATTCCTTGATGTCAGCTCTCTACAGGCTGCTCTACCAGATTCCCAGCTACCACCCACCTTCCAAAGTGGTATTGCTGAACCATGGCTCCCTCAGAATACACTGAGCCCTTATGTCTCCTCTGCAGGACAAGGTACTCCTTCAAGATTCTTACTGGAAGTTCAACATTTTAATTATGGTCTTTGTCTGACATCTACCTCCACTGCTGTTAGAATCATCTCATACTCTCATTTGTATACACGAGTAAAATAAATGTTATTCACATATCTATTAGTAGGATTTTAATGCATTTCAAATATTTGTATAACTAGAAATTTCTTCCTGTCACATGGTTTTGTTTCAATTATGTAGGTGGTTTGACATTCATGGCTGCACCACCGCCAAGTTCTCAAATACTGTAAGTTAGCATATGTGGCCCTTGTTTTTCTTTTATTTATATGATGGTTGAGATGTATTTAAATCAACTGGCTTACCTTGTGATAATAAACTATTGCCTTTTTCAACTTAATTCTCAGTTCTCACCATTAGAAGAATGATGTTTGGGAGTTTCTGATATTGTCTTTCATACAAAGCTAGCAAGTTTTCTGTACATTGTATGAGTATTTGTAAATTTAAATGAAATCTAAAAAACAGAAATGAACACAAGATACTAAAATATTATCGTTTTTGAATAATTGTGAAACTACTTATCTTAAGAAAGATATATTGGAAATGTTTTCGTTATCAATAATGAACATTTTATTTTATTACATGAAAATAAATTAAAGAGATAAAACTGTTGGAGATCCCACATCGACTAGTGATAAAGTCAAATTAGTATATATAAATGAAGAGTAACCCTCACCTTATAAGTTGGTTTTGTAAGGTTGAATTAAGCCGATAATCCACATTTTTAAGAAAAACTTTTGAAATTGAGAAGAAAATTGTGGCAATAAATTATTTAAATAAATACATATAATCTGCATGTCTATTAATTTGATATAATGTATCAACTTTTAAAATTCAAATTTAAATTGAGATTGACTAAATTTAAACAATAGAGAGGATTAAAAAACGTAAAAGTAAAATAAAACGTGAGATATTTGATGCAAGAGAAATCATGTAGCTTATCATGAAAGCAAATGAGTAGTTCCTAAAACTTCTGTTGTTCAAGAGTGAGAATTTAGATTTATAAGGGTGAATCTATGCATCAAAATATAACATATTGGGAGAGTAAGACCACGTAATTGTATGTAAATATTTTGAACGGTCCACCATGGATTGTCATGGCTATGAAACGGTTTATAGGGTGTTGGCCACAGGTGGCTTTCATACTGCTAATTTTGTGAGGAAAGAAAGTTTGCCTCTTGGCGGTCCTGACTAAACTTCGTTAAGCAAGTGAAGCTTCATCATCTTTGTATGCCAACATTGAAAGGGTTATGCTGGCCCACGGATTTCAGCTTTAATAGATTTACCAGTACATGCGTGATATTATAAAGTTGGAAAGTCTACACCATCCCCTCTACATCTACCCCAAAGTAATTTTTTAATAGAAATATTTATTTTTGTTTTAAAATAATTTGATAATCAATATTAGTGCAAATAGCTGCTTTGTTTCATTGAAGTACTGAACTATATTTACATCATGGGGAGGATACGAACAATTCTTATATAAACTTAATCTACACATCTTATGTACTTATAGGATAAAGCGGTCCTATAATGTTGATGGCAATTTCCAACAGTATGGCCATTTTTATGTTTTTGGAGCGTGCTCAATGACTTTTTGAGTTGATTTTACAGGAACATCCAGACGAATGAACCAGTTGCTTCTGTTGGGGGCAATCCCTTTGCATAGGTTTAGACAGTAGAATGTGGAATCATTGGTAGGAAAATTTATGCATAGTCAATTCATGACATAGATTCTAATGCTTTTTATTCTTGTCAGATTAAAATGTTGCCCACTACTTCCACGCCTAGGAAGTCCTTGTAATTCATAGTCCCTGCCATATACAGTCATGCATTTGTAATTTTGTAATTGAATGACATTGTAGTTATTGACAAAAATTGACTTTGTAGGTAGACTATTAAAATGCTTAACTAGTGTTGTGGCAATAATGAACGCAATCAATTTGGATCTAGATTGTAAGATTTTTGAGCTATCCCACTTTGTTATTTTAATTGGATGAGTTTAAGAGTGATATTCTGTCGATGCCTATTTCTTTTTTTTTTTTTTTTAATTCAAAACTTTGTTCTATGATTCATATTGGTTATACGAAGATGCCAACTCCATCTAAGACGCGCATTAATGTAATTGTTTCATTGACAAATAACAACAATGATCACATTGCTGACAATTGTTATCAGCTACAAATAACTGGTTGAATAGCGGCTAAATTTTATTTTTATTTTTTTGTTTAATTTTATTTTTTATTTTTTAAAAAGTTTATTTAAATTTTTTATTTTTTCAAATCAGATTTAAATGGTCCTTCTTATTCACATTTGTTAACGGAAGTTAATGATGTAATACCAAATGATATTCTGATGTCTTATATGATATAAGAAACATTTAATTTGAATTGAATTTGGTCTTTTATTTTTTAAAATGAGTTTAAATCGATACTTCATTTTTTAAATGGATTCAATTTTTTTTTTTAACTATTATAA
>JAMLFT010009991.1:0-12227 GCA_026544285.1 Pachyrhizus erosus
TTTTAATTCTAATGTTAATTAATTTTTTAATTTTAATTTTTAATGTTAATAACTCAGTAATTTATCATTACTTTGAATTTTTTATTATTAACTATTTGTGAAAATTTTTAATAACATGATAAATTATTAAATTATTAATTAACATTATTATTTAATAATAAAAATTAAAAAATTAAAATATTTTTCTAAAAAAATCAAAATAAATAAAAATTTAGTACTAAATTCATATTTAACAAGAAAAACAAGTTTACCTCTGTAAAAAAGAAAAAGAAAAAAATGTTTACATGAAATGGTTACAATAGTGTAAATGTGCATCTCGTGACCTTCCAAATTTGTGTGTATTTTCTTTAATATTTTAAAAAAATTTATTAAAATTTTAGATTTTAGTGAATCAGTGCAAAACTTATTTATAAGTCATGTAGTAACTGTAGACGACCTCAAAAGAAAAAAAATGTAGCAACCGTAGACTACATATATTAATTAATTTGTTATAACGTATGTGTTAGGCTATGGATAACACTTAGTCCCTACTCTTTCCCCGTTCTTTTTGTCCCGATTCTCATTAAGGGATATTATTTTACTCTTGTGCCCGTTCTTAGATTCCAAGCAAAGACCCTGAAATCATTAAAAGGAAAAAAAAAATAAAAAAATCTTTAAATTATATAAATAAAATATTTTTATCCTTAAAATTTTAAAAATATTTAATTAGCTTCTGATAGAAAAATCATTTACTCTAATACTTCCCTGCTGTATTTTTATTCGTTTTGAATAAAAAAGGAAAAAATTAAATATGATTTCATAAAAATAAAGAGTGAAAGAATTTTTTTAAAATTTCAGGGTATAAGTAATATGACTTATACAATTTACATAATAATAAATAAAATAAAAACATGAAGCTTATGCTTAGTGTGATAAGGGATGCTGACAATCAATGATGGTAAGAATGGCAGAATGGCACTGGTTGATGTTCTGAGATTGAACATATCTATAGAATAATTAGAGTTTTCGGATTTTAGCTTTTATTTTAATTTTGACGTGTTAAATTAATAGTAAGAAAATCACTAAAAACTATATTTATATATTTAGACCGTATTTGAAGATTTCACCAAAAAAAAAAAAAAAGACTGTGTTTGAAGAACTAATTTAATTAAATATTTATTCAAAAACCTTATTGCGAGAGTCTATCGCAAATTTGATTTTAAATCTTATAAAATAACTTAATTTGATAAGATTTATCGTAAATTTATTGAAACAAATTAAAAAATTATAATTGATTAGTTTAAGTAAAAATTATGTAAGTCCTTTCAAATATCCTCTTACGTATACAATTATTAAAAGTAATTATGTAACTTTTATTGTATGGAAATTCTGCCAAATAAGATCTTTTCGTCTCAATCTCCATCTCTAAATATGTTTCATAGCATTTTAAATCCTTGTATTTTAGAAGGAAAAGGTTTTGAATTTCAAGTTCCAAATAAAATAATTAAAAGTATTTCTAAATTAAGGGAAAACATTGTCATCTGCGTATTAGATAATTAAGGAGATTTAGTATTTGATTTTTTACATGGTGAGATTTGGTTTAGTTAGCAAGCGGGATTAAAATCTTTTCAAAGTGATAAAATAATCTTTTAGAGAAAATTATATTAATAATTTTGAAAATGTTTTTGAATTACACAAGCATTCGTTATATTTTTCAAATATCAATGAATATTAGTTTAATATATAAAAGAGAGTAAGTTTAATATTTTTAATTATTAAAAGGGGTTAGTGAAAAAAAATTATATTAAACAGAAAATATCAATATAATTTACTTAATCTTTTACTTCTATTTTTCAAGTGTTAGCTTTTCAAAGAAAATTATTTTTTATTTATTGTTTTAAAATTTTAAAATAATATTAATCACTATTTTGATAATTATACTTTTATCTTCATTTAATTGCAATTAATTATTTTATATAAATTTACCATAAAATTAATGAGATGGAAATAAGATATAAATAATGAAAAATTAATCAATATAATAAATATAATGCACAATAGAAAATTAGATAACAATTTAGTAAAGTCAAGAACACTAGTTTTAATTTTTAATTTTTGTGTCACAACCTTAAATACTATTTATAAAATTGTTGTAGTAATTTTTATGGATTAAAATTTAAGAACTTAGGGACTAGTAAAACTAAGTTTTAATTAAAATGAAAATTTTATTTAGATCACTCGCATCAACTTTTAATACTAAAATTTAATGAATTGATATTAATTAAAAAAAACTCTGATTTTATTTGATAATCAACATCGGAAATATCCAAGGATCAGCTCCTTAATTGAAAGACTGTATAAATATTACTATTGGAAGTTGTAAAAATAATCACAACTTTTTATTAACATGTGGTGATTCTAAATTTCTATTTTTTTATTATCTTATCAATATTACTAATTTTTATTGAAATTTTTTATCATTAAATATTAATTATTTATTTGTTAATATTTTTGTTAGAGAGAGAAATTTATATAATCACATCTTCTTTCTCAATTCATCATTTAACCACCAAGTCAATTGTATAATTATTTTTCATTGAAAAACTTAATTAGTTATATTTAATAAAGTCTCTACATATAATGAAGTCTCTTTCCTTGTTTTTTTATTTCATCCACAGTATTCAAAACTTCACTTAAACTATTTGAATTCAGACCAATATTATATTAGTTAATGATTCTTATTTGTGGTAGATAAGTAGATATAAGGTGATGCTATATATATATACACAGACGGGTTTCCTGTTGTATTATCGTCACTTGATGATCTTCATTCACGTCCAAATAAATAGAATTCATAAATTAAATCAATTAACATATTATAATAAATTTTACACTTTTTTATGCCAATAAAACAATTTTGAATATGCTATTTATTATATCAACTAAAATTTATAAAAAATTATAAAACTATGTAAATCTCACTCATATTTAATAAGTTTTTATTCATAATTATATAATTTTCAATAAAATTCAATCAGGATTCATGAAAGTATTGAAAATTTATTGCTAGTATTTGCGTGCTTGCATTATCGGCATTCTTTTGTTTCTCAAAATATTGTATCTTTAAATTTTTGGATTTTAACATTACCGACATAATAGCATGTAGAAGCCAATTGATGTACAACAATACAAAATGCCCAGCCGACACCTAAAAGGGACGAAAAATATGATGTGGTTGAACTATGCTTTGTCGTTGATTGATTTGTCAAATGTTTATTTGTTTCCTTTAGAAAATAAGTAAGCAATAATACAATAACGAAAGAGACTTGAATAAGATATCCAGACATTTTACTCGTTATATGTTACCTATAACTTTTTTTTACCAGGAAATGAAAATAATCTCTCTGTAATATATAAGAGAGAAATCAAATTATTAGTCATTGATTTAATTATCATTCATTTCTTCTAATATACTACTAAAGTGGGTCACGTGACTCTAAAACACATACCTCCTGAATAAAACTATGAATCACTCGTCATCGTTAATAACAAATGAGGCACTTTTGCATGCTTTGATCACGAAAAATTGTTTGAAGGATTATTGATTGGCGAGGAAACTATATTTTGCTATGATGAATTTCAATGGAATCTCAGAATGGACTAAAAACAAATCATTGAAAAATAGAGCGTGTATGTTGTTTCAATATGTAAAAAAGTTGAATATCATATAGTTGAAGTGAAAGATAATTTATAAATATTGTTTCTTTAATCTACTAAGATATTTTTTAAAGATAAAATTAGGACAGGTTATTGAACATTAAAATAAATAATACTTTAAATGAATTGACATTAATAATACATGAGAACTTGAGGTCAGAATATTAATATTATTAACATTTATATAAAATTTGAAGTGTCAAATTGGATTGATTTTGTGTAATTTTTGTGCTGCGTACCTATTTTCTAAGAACGTGGCCTTCGTAGCTATAAATGTGTTACGTACTCCAGTTTGCAAATTTACTTACTAAAGTACTTCTTGCTGCAAAATTTTCTCTGCTAAAGTCCAAGATTGGTGTAATTAGTCATATTGCCATCTTGCAAGAGCATATGGAAGTTATGACAACATAACTGCATCAATCTTGTATTTTTGTTATTAGTCTTTTGAATTTATAAATTTATTTTTACTCTTGTTTATTTTTTAATTTGAAAATTACATTTACTCTATCTGTAACAACTACTAACAATTTTAGCTTTATCTTTTATGACCGTTGTTAGCCTATATACTACTAGTGTACAACTATCCTATAAATGATATACAATTATTCCCTTTACCATTTCTCTACATGGTATCATAGCTTAATTGCTTTCAATTGCCGCTTTTTTCTGATCCACTGGCCTCTAAAAACACTTCCACCTTAACACCACCTTCATCTCAATCTCAATCAACATTGATCGAATTCAATCCCATCAAGCTCGCAACCTCCAATTATCCCACATGCACAAACAAATCATGCATCTCCTTGATGCAAATAACCTTGCAGGCTATGTTTCTCGTAACATTCCCTGCCCACCTGAGAAAAATTGGTCATGGTGAAAATGGCATTGCCAACCTTGTTTATCTTCATTGGTGTCACCAAGACAACCATGTATCTCTTGCCTTACTTGCTTCTTGCAGTCTTGAGGTCCAAGTAGTCATGTTTGTTGTTCTCTTTAGCTTCAATCACAAACTATATGAATTGACTTAAGGATCATGTTGAAAATATTTAATTAATTAAGATTTGACTTATTATTATTTTTACATATATTTCTATTCATAGAGAATTAGAAAAATAAATAACAAAAAATAAATCTTAAAATTTTTGAACTAAAGACAAGATAATAGAAAACAGATATTAATTTTTGGTAAACTAAAAATAAGATAAATTAAAATGTTTATCTCATGATAAGATAAAATTATGACCTAATTTAATCTTAAGATAAAAAGATTTCTCTATCACTCACTATGACAATAAAAATGTTCATGCAATATTTCTAAAGTCTTTTTAACTCTATAATGTCTCATCAAACATGTTTAGAATACTTGACCAAAAGTAACTAAGTAATGCATTAGTCACAACATTTTTCTTACTATTCTTGTACTTGATCACATAACCCTAAATATCTCAACAAACTTCAACCACTTGGAATTTCTCTTTTCAAAAACTTCAAACTTTGATGTTTGAAATGGATTATGAACTCCCTTGACCACAAGTAGTGTTGTCAATTCTGTAAAATTCTTAATAAAGCATACAACAATTTGTCATAGGCAAGATAATTCAATATTGTTTAATTAAGTTTCTCACTAAAATATGCAATTGGTTTAGAGTCCTACATCATATTCAATTTCAAAAGTTTTATCAAAATTAATGAAACAAAGCAGAGGTGCATTGGTTAGTTTATCTTCCAACAAATTAAAAGTTCTTTCATGCATATCATCCCATTTGAAAACAACTTTACTTTTAACAAGTTCATTTAAAAGTATAGTAATAAAACTAAAGCTCTTTACGAACCTTTTATAAAAACATGTTAAACCATGAAAGCTTCTTACTTCATTTGCATTGTTAATTATAGGTCACTCTCTAATTTCTTTTACCCTTTTTAGAAATTTGATAGATCATCAAGTTTTTAATTTTAGATTCAATATTTTATAAGGTCCACCAAGTTCCTTTAAGACTTTAGACATTTGCATATTTGTAAGTTCAAGTTCATTTTCATTTGATGCTTTTGCTTTCCTCTTTTAAAAAATCTTCTTCAAGTTCCTTTGGAAAATAATTATCAATTAAAAACAAAGGGTTAAAGGAACACAATATTTTGGAAAGAGAATCATCAATTATAAACAAAGCATTAAAACATAACACTCTACATTCCTTCTTTGGAATCACTTCTTCAATAGAGATTCATCATAATGAAACAATGAGTTAGCATAGAAATAATTGTATTTTTTCTCTCTCTCCTTTTCTTTTTCTCTCAATTCTTTCTCTTACATCTCCTCTTCTTTTAATTCATTTTCTTTCAACTTTTTTTTCTCTCAATTCTTTTTCTTTTTCTATTTTTCTCTCTCTTTTTCTTTGGAGACAATGGATCAAGTGCAATTTTTTCTCATTGTAAACAAAAGAGAACCTTTGTAATTTTATGTTCAAACCTATTTGATTTGGTACAAATCTCTTTCTCATGGAAACCTTTATTTCTTTCCATGTACAAATAGATCTTTCTCCACATCTATTTTACTAACAAATTAATCCTACAAAATACAAGTATAATCAATGAATTTAAAAATTGTTAGTTTAATCTTCGCTTCTTTTGAAAAGTAATGATATTCAAACATATGTTCAATTTTTTCCTCTAATTCTAAATACAATTTTGGATCATTCTTATCTTGAAATAATATGATTATCACATTAATATTTCCTAAATGATTGTCTATTCTTAATTAATCTTTTCTCTTTGTAGTGTTATCATTAAAATTATTTATATGAATTTCAATTAAAAAGATCGTCTTGAAAATAGGTAAAAATGATAGAAATAGATAAAAGATAAAAAAATAGGAATTGACCCTAATTGCAACCTGTTGGCAGAACCAAAGTTATCAAAGAAACTTGGCCTTAACCGTGACCTGCCAATAGAACCCTTTAACCCAAGAATAAAAGGGAGCTCTCACAAAAGATAAAACACTTAATTCATTAAAATATGAGTTGTTGTTCTCCTTTACATAAATTCTTATTTATAAGGAATTAGAAGAAAATAGATAACAGTAAACAAATCCTATAAATTTGAACTAAAGATAAGATAATAGAAAACAAATCCTAAAGATATGATAATAGAAAATAAATTTTAAAGATAAGATAATAGAAAACAAATCCTAAAGATATGATAATAGAAAATAAATCCTAATTTTAGTTGAATTAACGATAAGATAAATTAAAATATTTATTTCGTCTAAACATTTCTAGCTATGATCTTCAAATTGTAGATATGAGACAATTCATGAAATGAGTATTGTTAGGTTCATATCATTCCCTTCCTCTTCAAAGTGACTCGTCCTCGAATCAAGTGGGTTCATATCATTCCTTTCCTCTTCAAAGCGATTCGTCCTCAAATCAAGTGGGTTCATATCATTTTGTTCCTCTTCAAAGTGATTTATCCTCTAATCAAGTTTAGTATGATATGCATTCTTGATTATAGGGAACTTTTTAATTATATTTACTTCTTTTCCATCTTGCAAGTTTTTAGAATTTTGATAGGTCTTCTAAATGGCTAATATAGGATTCAAAATCTTGTAAGGTCCACCATGATCCTTCAGAAGATAATCATCACTTAAAAACAATGGGTTAGAACATAAAATTCTACATTCCTTCTTTGAAGTCACTTCTTCAATTTCCTTGAAAAAATATTCATCATAATGAAATAATAGGTTAGTGTAAAAACAATTCAACTCCTTTTCTCTCAACTCCTTTTCTCTCATCTCCTTTTCTCTCGACTCCTTTTCTTTCAACTCCTTTTCTCTCAACTTCTTTTCTTTCAACTCCTCTCTCAACTCCTTTTTTTCTCTCAATTCTTTTTCTCTCATCTTACACTCTCTTGAGATTCTAATTTGATATGCATATGAATCAGTAGGTTTGAGCGATGTTAATACAATGGTACGTTCAGCCATGGAAAAGGTATACCTATTTTTGTACCCATCATGTGTGGCTTTTCTATCAAATTGTTAAGGACACCCTAGAAGTAGATGTCCAACATGCATTGATGTATCGTCACAAAGAGCCTCATCTTTGTATTTGCCAATGGAAAATGAAATCAAAACTTGTTTAGTCACCCTTATATACCCACAATCATTCAACCACTCAAGTCTATATGGATGAGGATGTTTTCTGGTTGACAAGTTTATTTCTCAACCAATACGTTGCTAGCCTCAATGGTTATCAATAATCATGTTACGTACCTTGTCATTTATGTGACACTGTGTATGAAAAATATGTTTGCATTGTTGTACATCTTCAACTTCCTTAGGTTGTATGCTAAGAGCATGCCTTGTAATAAGTACATATGAGACAATTCTTGAATTGGGCATTGTCAGGATCATTTTAATTATGTTTTCCTCTTCTTAAAAAATGTATTGCCTTAGACTTCAAGTTTTAGCTGGGGATTACAGATTATCTAATCTTGCATTTAAAACCTTAAATTGTTCTTGAAATTCTATCATAAACAGCTTGAGATTAACCTCTCGTTCTCCTTATCTTTATTGATGGTTGAAATATTGTACTAGAAATCCACACACAATCACTTTTCACTCAAAATATATTTTAGTCACTCTTATTTTCACTCAATTTGGTTTTTATTTCTAATAGCTTCACCACTCTTACCTTTTACGACTTAACTTCACCTTATGATCGCTCTTGAGTAAGAACCTTTAAGGATGATTCTATAAAACAAGAAACAATAGAGAATCATAATATGATAACTATGGAGAACAAGAATAATATAAACTAAATGAAAAAGGAATATAATTGACATTTTGTGAGTAATAGAATATAAGATCAATTAACACTTTTTTTGTGAAATCTTTTTTTGATTGTGTAGTGAGTAATTTAAAACATTTTTTAATTTGGATTTTTTTAAAATTTCACCCTTTTTTTTTTGCACGAATTTTGGTTTTTGTTGCTTTGAGAAGAGGATAGAAAAGAAGAAACACAAAGGAAGACAACAAAAATGAATAGAACTAAAGAAGACTAAATAAAACAAAAGAAATAAACTAACAATAAAAAGCAACAAGGATTATAAAAGACAAAAAAAACAAGTAGATAAAAGCTAAATTCAACAACTAAAACTCTGATGTCAAATGATATGAATGGACTTAAGGATCATCTTGAAAATAGGTAAAAGGATAGAAACAAAAACTTGACTCTAATTGCAACATGTCGGTAAAACCAAAGTTATCAAATAAGTGTGACATGACCTGTCGGTAGAACCAAAATTATCAAATAAACGTGACCAAGTTCTTTAACCCAAGAACAAAAGAGAAGTTCTCACAAAAGAGAAAAACACTTAATTCATTAAGAAAGATGTGACTTGTTCTCCTTTACATAGATTTTTATTTATAGGGAATAAGAAAAACAAATAACAGAAAAAGAATTCTAAAAACTTTGAACTAAAGTTAAGATAATAAAAAAAAATCCTAATTTAACCTAAATTAAAGATAAGTTAAAATGTTTATGTCATCTAAACTAAAGAGATAAGATTATGATCGTAATAACAGAAATAAATCCTAAGACAAGATAAAAAAAAATCCTAATAATAAATGTTAAATATTTTCTTTAATTTCATCATTGTGTAGAAAAGTGAACCTTCACTTTGTTCTAGACATTTCTTGGCTCCATAATTAGGCTTTGCAAGATTTTTTCATCATCTTGGACCTAGTCATGGAAACTCCAATTTCATACAAAATGTCTTTGTATTGGTTTGTTAGGCCTCCCTAATCAACACCTCTAATGTCCATGACTACCTTCATACCATTAGATCCATAGCTGATGATTTGGCTCTCATTGATCATCCAATTAATGACATAAATTTGATGATTATCGCCCTTTAATGGTCTTGGCCCTACCTTTAGAGAATGTTGTTTGTCTATTCACACCCATGATACCCCTTATTGTTTGATGAATTGTTTGATAAGCTTTGATTTTGAAATTTTTTTGCATCGTGATGAAAAATGCTCTTCCATGGTTTTTATCACAACAAACTACACTCATCGTGGCTCATTTATTCACTATCGCAACAAGTCATATGTTCCATACAAATCAAATGTTGTTGACTCTTCTAAACCTATTCCTATATGCTAATTCTATGTCAAGTGTGTCCGTACTACAAACACATTCTATAAGCTTCATGGATATCCTCCTGAGTCTTCACGAAAGCCAACAGCACTTCATGTGCAGCGCTAGTCATTTAAAGATAACTCTTGACTCTTTGACTTAGGTGTTTCCAATCATGTCACACATGGTATTACCAATTTGAATCTCTCTCAAGATTCATCCTTCTCTTATCATCTTTTTGTAGTAGATGATAATACTTTAAAAATTAAAGGAATAGGTTCAATAGTGTTAAACACACCAAAATCCAAACTTTATCATTTTGGTGTTCTATATGTTCCTCAAATAAATTAGAATCTTGTTTTGATTTCTCAATTATGTCATACTAACAATGTTTCAATTCAATTTTTTCCATGATATTTTGAGATCAAGGACTTAAGAACGAGGGAGCCCTTATTGTAAGGAAGAAATGAAGATCATCTATATAAACTTCCTTCATCCAATCCACACCTTCATCTTACAACCAAATGAACCTCCACTCCTTTTTGACGTCATCGTTTGGGACACCCTAATCAAAGGATTCTTCATCATGCTCTTAAACAAAATAGCATTACCTTTGTAGCCTTTAATAAAAAGTGTCTAGATTGTCTTAAAAATAAAAATCACAAACCTTTTTTCAATAAGTCTACCTTGTTTAGCTCACAACCTTTAGAGCTTATTTACACTTCTGAATGGGAACTATCTCCAAATGGATTTTCTTATTATGTCATTTTCATTGATAATTTTTCCATATATTTTTGAATTTATCCAATTAAATTCAAATATGATGTCTCAAGTCTTTTTCTTGTGTTTAAATCACTTAATGAAAATCAATTGAACACAAAAATTAAAACCTTATACTCTAACAACAATGGTGAATATATTAAATTTCTTCCCTTTTTTCAAAATCATGACATTAGACACCTCACCACACCTCCTTATACACCAAAACATAATGGTCTTTCTGAAAGAAAAAAAAACCATAGACATTTAGTTTAAACAACTTGCTGCCTACTCCTACATGCCTTAATTCCTCCTATATTTTGGTGTTTTTCTCTCCAAACAACAACCTATTTAATTAACTGACTTTCCACCCCTAGCTTAGACATGCAATTCCCCTTCAAAACTTATTTAACCAAACTCCAAGCTAATTCAAACTTAGAACCTTTGGCTATCTTTGATGTCCATGGTTAATGATGCATTCCTAGCTTCAACAAAGGATAAGACACCTCAAGTTCCTCCTGGACCCTAGACAAGGGCTATGAGAAGAAGACTTAAAGAAAAAGTCAAGCCTCTTTTCAGAAGACCTTGAAAATTGGGAATTTCTTTTTTTGAGCCTTGTATTTTGGCCAAATGTAGTTTAGGATTAATTATAGTGTTTGTATTTTAATTTTGGGCTTGTATTAAGGCCCATTAGTCTTCAGAATTGGGCCTAAAATGGGTTAGGCCTCAATTGGGCTTGCTTCTCTTCAAAGAAGCCCAATCCGTCACCTACTAGGAGCCTTGGACGAGTTTTTCAAGCATTAGAGGGGTAGAAGGTTATTTCTAAGTCCCACATTACTTGGATGCAGCCTTGGGGAGAAGCTTAGAAGCCTATAAATAAAGGCTCTCCCCCTCCTTGTAATTCACCTTTTGATCAATGAACACATTGTGAGATTTAGAAAAACTTTTCTCTCTAGAACTCTAAGGAATAGTTCTTATGATCCTTATCAAGACCATTGTTAGTCTTGTGACAGATTTCCTTCTTTCCTTATCTTCTTCTTAGGAAGAAGTGGTGGAATCATTTCTGTTTTCAATCCATTTCTTTTTGAGTCTTTGAAGCATCTTAAAGGTTGATGCAAGATCTATGGGTGGAATACATCATTTGGTATCAAGAGCCATTATTGATCTTTGAGTTTGCTTCAAATCTGATTAGAGGTTTCTATTCCTTGATTAATTCATGCTAGTTAATTGCTTGATTGTTTCCTTCATGATTAGTTGATAATTCTTTGAATTAGGAAGCAATTTCTTAAGTGCATGCTCTAAATTTTCAATTTTCAAATTCTGTTCAGCCTTTGATTCAAGCATGTTGCATGTTAATATGTCCAAGCATGCTTATTACTTCTAAAATTCGTTCATGAATCTGTGCCTTGCTGAATCCATTTAAAATTCAAAAAAGATCACACGTGCCTTGTTGAATCCGTGGTTAATTGCTGATCCAAATTCATCGGATCTGTCCAAATATTGGGGTGTCACATGCTTAGTGAATATGAAAGTTTAAATTCATCACATGCTTCTTATGAATTGGATTAAATCTGCCACATTCATTGTATTCTTCTCTCACAAATTTTCGTGCAAGCTCTTAAGTGTGTCTACTCTACTTGT